>JBBBVU010000017.1:22276863-22288301 GCA_037177055.1 Atherinosoma microstoma
TTTACTGGGATAGTCTTTTCGCAAGTCAACCGAGACCCCCAGTTTTCAGGAGGACCAGAGTCGGCGGTGGTGTTCATGCTGCGCGGACCATCTGAAGCAGCGGACCACGGTCTGTTCAGAGCGGACCAAACAGTCACAGTGTGAACGTGCCCGTAAACTCTGTTTTCTCTCATCACTTCACATACTAAAACCCTTTTAAGCTGAGAAGTCAGTTTTCTGGCTGAAATTAAGAGGAATTTCATATTTCTATGAACCTCAACCCTTAAAAGTTTACAGTTCATTCATCCCGGAGACATCATCATTTCCATTTTACTGGCAGGGAGTTGCAGGCTACCAAACTTTCTGATGTCATTCCCACTATAAGATTCATTGAGAACATGTGACATCACCTTCGGGTTGTTTACCTGTTGCATCTTGTGACATGATGTGGTTGCATGAAGCGAGATGTGAATGGAGGTGAAGCTGCCTTGGAAAGGATGTAAAGGAAACATTGTGTGTTTGATATGTGCATCTTGTTTTAAAGGCATTCATGGCAGTGGCTCTTGTGGTAAAGTGGGTCATCTGATAAGTGGAACGTTCACGGTTTGAATCTCGACCCACCTTACCTCCAGCGTTGGCAACACTGCTGTATGCATGTATAAGAATGAGTGATTGTGGTGTGTTGTGGTGTGTGTTGGTGTGGATTGGCTGTCACGTTTCCATCAACCTGCACCAGGGGAGCTGTGGCTACACGTTTAGCTCCCCACCACCAATGAGTGACTTTGGCGTGAATGAATGTATTCAATGTAAAAAGGTTCGAGTGCCTTTAAAAGTGCTGTATAAATGTAATCCATTATTATTGTTTGTGATTCACATTTGAGTGGCCTTGCTGCATGGTTCGTCAGATTTGTTGGGATGTTGCTGAGGAAGCATCAGGATGCAAAGTTAGTAGCTTAAAATGAAGCTGCAAAAAATTCTGAAGGAAAATGCAGCCAGTCCTGAACACAGTGAACACTTTAGATTTTGAAGTGCTATGGGGAAGAAAAGAGCTGGGCAGGACTCATCTAATATGCATAAATACCCGAGTTCACATCATCCACCAACATCACAGAGATTAAAGAAGCTGAGTTTAAAAATCCAGCTGCAGACCGAAGCACATTATTAAACTCCCGGTGAATTCTAAACAGGCAGAACGGAAACATCCATATCCTGCTTCGTTTAGACAATCCTACATTTTACACATTTTCCCTAATATACTGAGAAATAAAAGGCAGCTTGTGGCTTCAGCCAACATATACACTTTACTGAAAGCTAGCTACTGTTTTCTATGCACACAGTGGACGGAACAGATTCGGAAATTATTACTCTTTTGAACTGAATTTATTAATTTTGAACCAAGAATCTCTTTTTAATCAAATACTGACAGAATGTTACTGAAGATAAGCATTTTAACGAATACAGAGGATTTTCTACTTCTTTGAGATGGCTGAAAACAGTTTGCTGCTCTCTGAGGGTTCCTGCAGCATTTCTCTGTTCAATCAGTTAGAACAGAAACCACTCATTAATCTGGTGGCTTGGACTTCCCTGCACACATTTTCCCCATCAATGCAGCTGCGATTTCTCTTATTTTTTCTTCAAACATTACATGTCTGCAGTATAAAAGGAGGAAAGGGACAAATCCTATTTCTGAGCCTGCATGTACAGATTGAACTTACAAGCTGAAATCATGTCTTAAAGAACAGGCCTGTAGAAGGCAGGACAAAAGCTTTGCTCTTGCAGAATTTTTGTTTTTTTTAAAAACTGCAAACATGTAGATTTAAATTTTACCGTACTTGCTTTCTCACACCCAAACACGATAGTTATGTTTCTATTCTAGCTCAATTAAGTTTTATGTTATTGCACGGTAAAATAAGATCCAGCAAGAAGCTGAATATTAACCTTTGAATAGCAATATAATTAAGAATAAAAAGTTGTCTGAAGAGAGCTGTGACATGCTCTATTAGATTCGAGTCTTGGGGGTGATAATAAGGCAGTAAAAGTAATTTGTGATCTGTTAAGATGAATCAAAAGGATTGTATTTCAGCCGTCAAACAAATCTGCTTGATAATAAAAACTGATGTGAAATATTCCTTAAATAAAGTTTCCTGCTTATAAATGAGTTACATTTAATAAGATGGCGTTTAAGCTTGTAGGTGTGTGTGTCTGAGTTTGTCAAAGGGAGGAAAACACTCACCTCGATGACGCGGGAATCAAAGTCCTCGTATGTTTCTGTTGACAAGAGGAGCGGAGAGAAAGAAGTTTAGATTAAAAAGGCTTTACAATACAAACACACAAATACACACACACACACACACCATAAACAGATTAAAACAGGCTCCTGTTAGTGTAACAAATACCCAAAAGCCCCTTCAGCAGCATAACAAGCCTGCACTTTTCATTGTCGGTGACCTCTGAAGGTTGCAGCCTCACTTCTAACAAATTACCGACAAACATCAGCAGAGCTAACGCATAGGCTCCGAGGAGGAAAAACACACACATACACACACACACACACAGAGCCATATCTCAGCTGGGACATTAAGCCACCATCTGTACGAAACCCAACCTGATCAGAGACAATGATGGTGTGCAAGAGAGCGAGGGAGGGTGTGTTTGTGCTTAGGCATCGGTGTGAACGTTGGATAAAGAGTTCAGGAGCAAATATGGTGTAACGAGAAGCTGCTGGCATGGGGACAAATGATATGTGGGGGGGATAGAGATTCAGAACTAAGAGTAAATACGAGACCTCGCCTCTCATCCATCAGCAGTTTGAGGTAAACACGCTCAACTCAATTCCAGCAAAAAGCTGAGTTTAAGCATGTAATGAGGCTGGATGGAGGAGGCCAGATGCGGCTCAATCACTGAATCAGATGGAATTAGCTAGCAGTGCTCCTTAGGGTTTGGAATATAGAGCAGCTTAAGCAGGGGTCCTTTCACTGTGGACTTCACACACTGTCCACAGTAAAATATTACATTCAACTTTCAACCCGTAGTCCTGATCTAAACCTTCCTGTTGCATAAGGTGATTAAATTTCCCCAGTATCACTCAAACCTGACCTTTTCAATGGTTATATTAAAAGCCTGAAATGAAACCTGGAACAATTACACTGCAGCAGGTCTTTATTGTCCCTGAAGGGCGCCCTGGGATGAAGCTGGCAGTCACATGAAAAGCAGATTAAAAGTAGAAAAAGTAGATATACTGACATGAGTGACTGGCGACTCACTGGTGGAGAAACGGCACAATTAACAGCATATCTGACTGAGTGCTTGATTAAATTTCCACCATTTGTGCTTTGAGTTGACTAATTCATCATACATATTTCTGTCAAAGGAAATGGTATAGACGTCTGATAGGGACGTAAAGATTGGGAGCAGGGCTAGGTAGGATTACGGTAGGCTTGTTAATCAAAGTGTGTCAGGTTCTGTTTGCCAGCCACCGTAAGACCCTCATATGCGTGTCTGTTCTATATTCATATTTGAGACATTACTTCAAATTTCCCATGAGGGACGTTATGCAAAATGGTGCAAAGTCAAAGCCAAAGTATTGAACATGATAGTTTTTATCTCATCCCCGTTAAAAAAAAGATTTTTAATGTTGTTGTGGAATTTTGCATATGACTAGTTTAATTAATATATTTTCCTTTATTTAACCTGGAAATCCCACTGAGATACAAGATCTTTTCATACAGGAAATCCTGGTAAACAAATTTAAGTTCAAGTTTAAGTATAAAAAGATAATCTAGTCATTATCACAAGAAAAAAATAAGAGCGTTTAAAAAAAAGAATAGAAGAAAAATGACTTTTGGGTCATGCTACACCTGGTATGGCCTAGATAAGTACCACACCAACTGAATCATTCAGTTATAAAACTAAAGAAAAGAGCAACACCTTTCCTTTAGGGCTGTTCTTAAAAATACATTTACAAGTGTTAAGGTGTAAGGTGGTGATATTTTGAAGCTCTTTTCTTGCATAAAAGGAGAAAACAGTCTAACTCTGAGCCCGCCCTTTGAACATTTTAAGGAACTCTAGTTCAGAGAAGACCATCCTAAAGAGTCACACGGGGTGCATTGAAGAAGTGAGTCCGCCTTGTTACTCATGTAATGCACCCCAACATGCCCATCCCATTTTTTAAGAAAGTTTCAACATGAATGCTAATAGATAAAATCATTATAGACCAGCACAGAAAGAAACAAATTTGCACAATTTTCTTCCTGGCTGCAAAACGCAGCCCAGTTGAAGACGAAGCGTTTTCAACAGAGAAAAAATGATCGACAGTAAAAACGGTGAAAGAAAATCTGAATTAAACGGTGAGATAAAGAAAAACACAGCATGTGAAAAGGAAAGCAAGAGAGGACACAAAAGCAGAGGCGTGAACCAGCGTGGACGAACGGAGAAAGAAAGAGTCTTTCTAAATAAGGAAATTGTCCCACTTGACACTTTAGTCAAAGCCTCTTCTACGTCAGTGCTAATGGGCTCCCATACTGACCCGTCACTATTCCTCTTCCACACACCCCATTTAACTCAGTAACTCCGTCCATCTCTTCTTTTTCCATCACTGCAGCCATCATTACGTTCAGTCTGAGAGCGAGCTTTGCTTTTGAGGCCTCATCTGTCCTCATAAAGACTCATTGTTGCTCCTCTTGGCTGCACAACAGCCAGCTTTATATTTCTGCTTCCAATGTGACGGAGATGCTCTCCTTCTTTTTAGTTAAACAACTTAAATTATTTCAGCTGTTGTGGTTGTTTCTAGTTGAGCAGCTATATGACGCATTTCTGTTCGTGCTCAGTGTAATTTACCTCCATTGGGTCCGGGGTCAGGAGGTCCCAGGCTGATGCCCCCCCATGAGTTTCCCGTCCAGCCTCTCTCCCTTTTCACCTTCATCTTCCTCTTCCTGTCCCACTCATCCCTCTGACGCACTGCAGAAAGACACGGTCAGAAAACAGCTGAGTGGAGAAGCACAACACGTGAAGCATCGAAGGTTCTGCCTTCACTTTCAAACTAACCGTGTAATTAATGTTAACAAATGAGATCACAGTAGAGACAAATTTGCAACTTCTCACACCAGCGGTGCTTCGATTTCTCTAAATCAAGGCCTCGCTTCTGCCTGCTGTTTCTTCTGAGCGACTCGTAAAAACACAGTTTCTTTTCCAGTACACTATTTCTCTTTGGCTTTGCTTAAAGATCAGATCTCACAGCTGAGCAGCTGGGGTTAAAAAAAAAAAACTACTTTATAGAGGTTTGTTGTGTTTGTTTTTTTTCTGAAGAAACTAAATGGCCTGTGTTTGCGTGTGTACCTAGTTCAGCTTGGACCTCCTGCTGCTCAGCGTCGCCCCTTCGGGTCATGCTCTGCACGTTGCCGTCCCTCAGCACCGGAGCGTTCAGACCGGGCCACAGAAAACCACCGCGACCTGATGGTTAAAGACAGAAAAATAAAAAAACAAAAGCAAGGGAAGAAAATATTTAGTGTTGCTAATTTTCCAAATTTAACCAGCTTGTCTTGTGATGAAAACCCAAAGAGTCAAATAATACACATTGTTTCCTTTTAAAGAATATGAGAATAACACTGGCAGCGTCTCATTATTCAGCCATCTCATTATTTGCTGAATTTCACCTAAACAACATGAAAGCATGGATCCATCTTGCTTGTATCAACAGTCCAGGCTGGTTGTAGTGGTGTAACGGTGTGCAGGGATGTTTTCCTCTCACACTTTGGGCCTCTAAAGGCGCATTCACACCAGCCCTTCTGATGTAAAATCCTAGTTTGTTTGCTTGGAAGGTCTGGTATTTGGTAAGGTGTGAATACGCAAACAAACTCTGATCTGCCTACATATGTAGCTTTCAGTTTGCTTCAAGTAATAATAATAGAAGCGCCTTTCAGGCCACTGTAGGACACTGTACAGTAAAAGCAAGCACAGGAGAAACGGCTTCTGGTCAGACGTAGAAGAGCTCAGACAGTTCTTCTGAAAGTTCTTCATCCAGAAAGTAGGAAAACCTCCGGAAAGGTTACACACAGAAACTCGTTGAGAACACTCAGGTGTCTCATACATTTTATTGTTGTTTCGCTCTGAATCTTTGACTCATCCTTTTTTTTTTTCATCTCAATCTCTCTGATGACGATGGTGGCATTGATGTGCATTTTCTGGCATGGCGTGTCATACAGCACAGCGACAACAACTAACACGCGAGATGCCGTGATCTCATTGCTCATTCTCTACAGACATTTCTTAAATTTCAGATTTTCATACCAGCACGGACATGAAAGTCGACAGATGAACGAGTCACTCTGAGTTAAAGTGAAGACACACCCCGTGAGACTGAAAGGAAGAAAAGTGGATGAAATGACTCCAAATTGGGGAAAGAGGGCAGACGGGAGTGAATGAAGAGTAATTCCTCTCTTTAGCAGAGCAGGGCAATAAATTAATAAACACTTATGAATATTCTAGTGAGCCAAGTCCATCAGCAGCTTATTGGCATTAATTAGACGCACAAGCTCCAACTTCTGAGCAGCAGCGTTCAAGTTATCAGCAGAGGAGCTGAAATTTTAGCGCTTTTTAACAGAGAAAATAACGTAAACAATCCAATTTAGAGGGAAAGTAAGAGATCAGATGAGTTGTTCTCTTAATGTTTCCTGCAAAAGGATTAAAGCAACAGAAAGAAAAGATGTCTCGCCTTCTCCGATAATCTGTCCTCGGTTCAGGTCTCTCCTGACTTTGCGTTTGGTTCGCTTCCCTCGCCCCTTCCTGGCTCCAGCTCCGGATTCTGCCAGGACACCTTTCCACAGCTGCTCCGCTGTCACTGTCAACACACACACACAAGAGCAATAAATTATTAATATGTCAAATGTGCATCTTTTCTTGTTGTTATCTGTATGATAAAATAAAAACAAACAGGAAAAAGGAATAAAAATGGAGACGTGCAGCCGATAGAGATTTCATGAGCAAACAAATCTTATCTGCTGCTCTACGATCGCAGTTCTAACAAAACCAGCATGATGAGCAAAGTCAAACATGTGTGCATCACTCTATCCTGATTTGTGTTATTTATAATAGAAGTCCAGTTCTTCATGCAGTATTTCCTGTTAATGTGTCTGTTGCAACTCTATGAGTCATGCAAACTTCATTTCACACAGAGTAAGAGCCTCCTGTAGTTTTTTAAACAATAACTCTGATTGGTTTGACTGCTTTGGATGGATCTTTTTTACATTTATTATTAGGAAATCAAAGCCCCATTTTTATTTATCAATAGAGCTGCACCGATTACAGGTTGGTTGCTCAAAAAAACAAACAAACATAGAAAACTGCAATTACTTTAATCACCGACTCATTTAAAACATTTTTTCCCCATGAAAAAGTTATCAAATTCCTCCACAACTCCAGCATTATAAGAAATATCACCGCTACTCTTGGTCTTACATCATAATAATACTTGCAGTTGCAGCTCAAAACTGCATAAATCAAATAAGAACCACCATGACAGAGACAATTTGCTTTAAAGTCGTGTCTAAATCTTTCATCTCTGCTACTTGACTTAATGACATCTGCTAGAAATAAGTTAGATTTAAAACTTGACGGGACTTGTTCAGTTTCAGTCCATTTTTCTCACCAACACCTTCACAACAGCTAATTTAGCTCAACTCAACAAATCACGGCATCAGTCTCTCAGCAGATTTGTGTCTGTTCTCTCCGGGCTTCGACTGCACATGAAAATGTTTTATAGCTGAATGTTTCCAACAGTAATTTCACGATACAGTGGTAATACTAAAGCAGGGTTAAGAATGTATGAATCTTGAGGCCTGTAAGCGACACACATAAAGATGTCCAGCAAGTGACATATGGGCCCACCTTGGGACTGTAATCAAATTACAATAAACTTGCACTGTTGCTCCTAAAGTGGATATACAGTACAGCAGATCCAGTTTAAGACCTTTCTAGATTAAGGAAAGTCAGCAAGAGACTATAGATAAAAAATATTTAAAGTCTTCATGGAAAAATTATGATCCCAGAAATAGTGAATGTGACGTGACATGTTGTTGGTGTTTTCTCCCCGATCCCGGTGCAACCTGCGAGTCAGACATGATGACAGGCCCAAAGCACTTAAGGCAACGTCTGTGCCTGAGCAAAAGTGAAAAAAAAAAGCACAGATATGAAGTGAAGGTGGTCGGGAAGTGAAGCAAGGACACAGCGAGGAGACAGCCCCATGTATGGTCATTTAAAAAAACTGTCATCAATTCCACAAGTTGTCCAAACAAGGTCTGCTTGCATGCACCTGATGTTACTGATGAGAAAATCCCTTCATACAGACAATAAAGGAGCACAGGTATGTGGACCCCTGAATATGTAAACGATATCTGCTGCTGTAAAAGCCTCAATGCTTTCCTAAAGGATCCTTGTGGAATTCTTTCACTTCTATCTAAAAATGTTTATCAAGGAGACAAAAGCTGAAAGGCTCGATGTTATTTGCACATAAAATTAGAACAAGTAAGGAAATTTGTGTTTGGTTGATGATTATTTCTCCCTTTTGATAAAGCAATTGGTGTTGTGTCATACATCGTTGGAAAGCTTGATTGGTCACCTTTACAATGAGGTGTAACTTGTAAGGATCGTGTTTCTGTGGAATGAGGATCTCAAAAATGAGCCAAAATGTTCCCGATATATTCTCCTGTTGGTATTCATTCTTATTTCAGGTTTATTGGTGGATCAGATTATTGCACTTTCCCACTATAATAAGGGGGGAAAAAACAAATATTGGGATTTTTTACACCGTCGGGTACGTTGGTAGTTTGTGAAAAAACTATATACAGCCACAACAGTTTGGTGCCTCCTCCTCATGCTGGTCACCAGCCAGGTCACATTAGCTGTGGAATGGCATCTCATTCCTCAACCAGGAGTTGTTGAAGGTGAACCAGCAAGGATGTGTTGGTTCACTCTAGCGTGAACAATATATCCAAGCTGATCCCACATTTGTTCAATTGGATTGAGGTCTGGACTCAGAGCAGGTCAGTCCATCTCTCCACTCCCAAATTCTGAAGGTACACTGATGATCTCTGTGAGGGAGAGCGTTGTCATCCTGGAGGATGGAGTTAGTTCCCAGATCCTGGATGTATGGGACCACCACTGGTTCCAGAATCTCATTCTGATACGTCTGTCTATCAATAAGGTACTAATCAGGTACCAGACATTCATCTGCGCCTGACACACACCTGTCAGCCCTTCTCTAAACCAGAGTGAATACCACCAGTATTCACCGTTTCATTGTCTCCCAGTTAATTACATTTTTCTCCTTGTTGATTCTTTTAATGCAGTTTTTTTCCTGATGTGTGCAATAGTTGTGCTTTACGTATTGTTGTGTTATTTTTGCACATCTTATAATCATGTAATTTTCCATGGGATTTTTATATTTTCCCTTTTTGTGTAGTTTTCTGTTCTGTTTGTCTTTATCTTATTGTTATTTGTCAACATGTGCTTAAATATCTATGTGGTTTTGTAAATGTGTTCCTTGTTTACTTGTATTCAGGTGAATATACATAATCCAACAGAAAAGACACAGATATGGTATTCTGTCATGTCGTGTGTATCATTACACAAACAACATGAAGACATTAAAAACACAACAAATGTAAACATTATTACAGTAAGGAGAGAGTTACCTGCTTTGAATTGCAGTTGGAAAAAATTTAAAAAGAAAAAAAAAAAAGATTAGAAACTTTAAAAACTTACGTTTGTTAAAGAAGCTGCCATGTCTGGTCTGCTGCCATGTTGTTGGTGGGATCGGTGGAAACGTAGCATGTGTCTGGAGAGAAGCAGCTGAGCCTCGACTTGCCAAATGAGACATATGAACGGCTCCCACAGCAGCACGGACTGATGCCGCACCTGAAAGAAGAGGAGATGGTGGCATCAAAACTACATTGTGTTCATGAGACCAAGCAGGCCACACTACTATTGTTCAATTTACATTTAATATTTTGATCAAATCAAACCTTAAACTAAATATTTTAACTTAGCTTATATACTGGAAGATGCAGTATAAGTTTTAGTTTAAGATCAGTACATGTCAGAGCCAAGACAACAGCTCACAATAGGTATCAAAAATAAAAATACAACCCTTTAAGAAAGCTGCCTGACAGTCACAGCCTCCTTTCTAAACTAGAGCCTCCTTCTCAGGATTAAATTGTCTTGTTGGTTAATTTTACCATATGCTGCAAACCGGGGGATGTTTCCAGTATGCTTCATTAGTTTTTATAGTACATAATGACATGTTATTCTACAGTCATTTAGCAGACGCTTTTCTCCCAAAACAACTTTCATCTGAGAGTGAGAACACAAGCAAGACATCAAAAAGGAGGGGACATCATAATTAAGTGGCTGTCAGACTGCTGAGAGTCCAGTTGGACACAGGTGCTGCTGTGTAGGGCTAGAGACAGTGCTTTATTTATTTATTTATGTTTGTTTCCTTCCCTCTCATTCGAGTTAGTTTCTTAAGTATAAAGTCTACCTTTTGTTATTTAACTTTTTGTCACCTTTTTAAGGCACTTGGTTTGAGTTAAGTAACTGCACACATACATATATCTGAATTTGTATATTATATACGTCAGGAAAACATAAAAGGGTATTTTACTTGATCTCAATGGGAAAATGCAATTTTGAAATTGATAACATGAAAGGTAATAACATGGTAACTAGTGAGCATTAAGTATTGTTCAACTTTAATTGAGACAGTTTTGAATAGAAATAGGTGATGCATTTTTCACTGCTGCCTCTTTTTTTTTGTCCAAAACAAGAGGTGGTTATAATCTCTGGTAGGTGCACTGTCGTTACTCAGAGTATGAAGTGCCTCATTTATAACATCGCTTTCATAATGATTAGCAGCACTGACACAGAAGAGGAGCCTTCATCTTAAACACAGATGCGTGAGATTAATAAATCCAACAAAGTCCACAATTCAAGGACCTGAAGGTGACTGTCATCGACATGCAATGCGATTATGTGACAATAAAACATTTTAAAGTTATTTTCCAACGAGCCTGGTTAGCACTGCCGGGCTGCTCCTCGGTCGCTGCACGAAACAGGCCGGAAACAAACGATAAACATTTCGTAAACACAAACACTAAAGAGGAACTCCAGCTTAAATATGTCAATGTGGAAACAAAGCTGTTGAACATAAAACTGACAAACCAATTCACCTCCGATAGTGATGCGGAGGGCACTGCACACCCGTACGGACGCCGCCATGTTGGAGTTATGAAGGGTCCTTCATAGTAAAACAAGGAGACTAAATGGTGCCTGTTGAAAAATAGAAAACATACATAATAACAGAGTAATGATAATAATTTAATTCACATTATCGATATAATAATAATAATAATAATAATAATAATAATAATAATAATAATAATAATAATAATAATAATAATAATAATAAT
>JBBBVU010000017.1:22295267-22307034 GCA_037177055.1 Atherinosoma microstoma
AGTCTAGTCTGTTGTCCAGCTGAACTCCAAGGTACTTGTATTCCTCCACCACCTCCACCTCTTCTCCCAGGATGTAAGCAGTGTTTTGTTTACTCTTTTTCTTCAAAAAGAGTAAAAAACTTTTGTTAAATAATATCAAAACAAAAAATTCAACCACAGACTACAATCAAAATTCCTGCAGTATGTTGCTCCTTTGAAACCTCAAGACTGGATGGTTATTTTTATAACCCTGCAGCATGATCTCTTGTCAGAGACCATTCTGATGCCTCATCATAGCAAATAACTCTGAACTGAGAAAAAGAGCGAGATAAAATCCTGTTAAAAGAAATTGCACAAAATAACTGCACAGCTGAGATACAATTTTTTTCAGAAGCTGAAAGGCAACTTAGACTTCACTGGTTCAGTGGTATAACCATTACAGTGGGCTGCAATTGTTGGTCAGTCTGCAGCAGCTGTAAACACTGTTATAATCTGGTGGAGCTGGTGAATGTAAATGTAACATTCACTGACTTTTTAGCTCTGTTTTGTTCAAAAGCTGAGAGCAACCATAGTTAAAAGTTCAAGATCACTTTATCGAGAGATAGTTAACTTGAGATTTAAAAAAAATCTAATTCTTTACTCATATTTCTCATCTCAACATAATTTTTATTTTCCCAATACAATGGACTTGTTTTTAGAAACTATGAACCAAAGGGACTTTTGTCAGAGTTCAGGCATCACCAGGAAGTAAACACAATAAATTAAGGCTTATTATTAATGCTCCCTTTACGCACACATAGGTACGTCTGTTTCAAACATTGCTGCTCTCATACTCCCATGCTTTTACGTTGGCTGATGTGTTAGTCAATACGTCCACCAGAGGGCAGTGCAGAGTTCATCTCCAAGTTCTAACGTTAGGTTAAGACAATAGCAAACATGGTGATGGTGAAGGAGATCATGGTTACAGTATGTACATTCTCAGAGAGAGACAGTAGACAGTGGAGGTCTGCGCAGCCATGAGATACATTGTGACTTCTTCTTCATTCCTTTAGCTGGACAGCTGTTCAACACTGTCTCCACGGTTTCCGACGGTATTGCTCCATTGTGGGATGCAAACGCAAGAGCCCTGAAAATGGACCATATTACACATGTGAAGGATGCAGGAGATGGACAGAATGCTATGTATCTGTCTTTAGCGTAGAGCATAAGTGGGCTTTAACACATGGCAGGACTCTGAAATAAACTCAATTGACTCATGTTTATTGAAAAAAGATTAAATGCATTGGTGCTGCTCCTGAAAAAAAGGCAGTGCAGAGTGGCTTGAAGAAAGGTAAATGATGGCTGACAGGAAGAAAGAGGAGAAAATTCTCTTTATCCAGTCTCTGGGTTGCTGGTTTTATTCTAGAAAAGAAAAGCTTGCAATGAAAGTTAATCCAAAGCAGAAAAAATGTTCTCTCTCTGATGCAAAAGAAACACAGAATACAAGCTTACACAAAAAGATCTTCAGTGCCCATGCAATAAGTCTATTTGGCCAAACAATACCTCATTAGAGCAGACAAACAGGCATCAACTATAGAACAAACCCAGGCTTAAGCAGGGGGTTAATCAATCAGTCACAGGTGCGTTGCATGAATAATCAGCCATTAAATGAGTTACGCCATGCAGTGGAAGACAAGAAAAGAGAAAAATAAAAGACCCCTTAAAGAGATCCTAACACATGCACACCTTCACTTCCTGTAATAAATTCTTCCCAACAACACAAGGAACATTAAAATTATGTACCAACAGAAGATCTATTTATTTTCAGGCTCACCTTGATAATCTCAAGATCTTGACAAAACCAAATATGTTATCTGGTGAAAACAAGTTATAGCATGATACCTCCAGAAAACAAAAGGCTGATTTCTCAAGATAAGGAAATGAATTAAGTTCTTATCACATACAAACAAACTTCATGATCTTGAGAAAACAATATCAAAATCATTAACTACTGGCATTGCTGCCTTTGGCCATGTCTCTGATAGCTCAGTGTTACACAATCATACAAAAGCTTTAATTCAGTTTCCCATTTCCCAAAAAGTATAAAAATAAAAAGGCAAATTCAGAAATGCAACAAACTTTGATCAACGTATGGTGTACAAGTTCTAAAGCAGTGACTACACTGGCTATGTCTAGTCCCTACATACTATATGAAGAATGAGGAGGTACGTTGTGCTGTGTTGGGTGGGATGCTAGGTGGGTGCACCATCTTGTCAAAATTGTAACTTACTTGTTTTTTTTGGCAAAAGAGAGCCATATTTAGTAAAGAAGGGAAAAGATGCAGAAAGGAAGAAGGATAAAGTAGATGGACCTTAGCATGAAGCTCATCTGCACTGCTGAGTACACAATCTTCTAATTTACAAGCTGGTTTGTTGTAAAATCTGATCTCACAGCAAACATTGTATTCAAGTATATGAATCATAACAACTCCAAATGTATTCAGCAGTCTATTTTATCGATACAGATTTTATGAGCCAATATATTCATAAAAAGAGATGTATGCTAATTCTGAAACTCTTTAAAAACCTTGTTTTCTTTAAGTTGCAGTAGACAAATATATTTAGCATTTGGTTATGAGGAAAAGAAAATGGACTGAAATGGGATTTAGATGTTGATTCTACAGTATGATTTTTGAAAAATAATCAACAAGTTAGAATTTGGGGTCAATGAATACAAAATACACTAATGTTACATTCTTTATGGGCATATGAATTTAGCAGCCTGACATCAGGAGTAAAGGAATTTAAAGCCCCACCACTTAAGTTTGCCAGATGTTTGGTGTGACGCCCACTAACAAATACTAATTCGACCTCGGCCTTGCATCCGGTCTCTTCTCTGAGCTCTCTCCAGCCAGTAAAAGTCAGTCAGATGTTAAGTCATGTCTTATTCTTGCTCTGTCATTTTCTCTCTTTCCTTCCCTGTCTTCCTCAGATAATCTCCTCTTAGGTTTCTTTTTGCAGAATTAGCCATGGTCCAAAGCACGCGGTGTGCTGATTCTAGTTGCTGGCATGTGATGTAGTGCCATAAAGCAAAACACAATTGCAAATTGATGCTTCGGGCTAGAAAAAAAGTTTCAAAGTGAACTTTCTCAGGAAGCCTCAAGATACTGCAGGGCAACATTGCCTCAAGGAATGTTCATAATGAACACCAGGGTGCCAACAAAACAAGTCAGAAGCACAGAGTTTTAAGGTCAGAAAGTAATGTATTGCTTTAAGTATTGCAATGGTTTTCCGACAATACTGAGGGCACCAAAGCAAATTAACTGGAGTGGAAATAATTCCTTTTACTTTATGGGTAGCGTGTAGGGCTGTTACTGTTAGATGTTGCACTTTAATAGATTTAGTTATATTTAATGAGTTAAGCTGTTTTCTGGGGGGGGGATGTCACTATATAACAAAACTGCAATTAAGCCCATGTGAACCGGAGTAAAAACGCTACTGCTGTCATGTTTTATAATTACTGAATCTATCTATTCAAAGCCACATTTGTATTTAGTTTGGGTGATCAATGTTGGCTGTGATCTGCTGAATCTGCCGAAGAAGTGTGATGAAAAACAAATGCACCCACAAGGAGGCAGTGGCGAAGAGCAGAGAAACTCAGAGTACATTTGTATACACCTCTTCATATTCAAGAGGAAAAACACGGGTTGGAGATGAAGCAGAACATAATTACACACAAACAGAGATTTTTTGTGAGTCTGAGGGCAGAGTTTTGAGAAAGACAAGTCCAATGTGTAAACAATTTAGTATGCACTCAGATTTAAAAAAAAGAAGTTCATGCTATTCTTTTCTTCTACAAATAACTCATCGTGTCATGGTCTTTAGGTTTTGATTGTTTTATTGGTTTGTTCTTTAGATGTTGCCATGTTTTTTTTTCAAATGTTTTCTCTTAACACTTCAGTAAGAGTTACTTCTTGTTTCATTATAAAGAGCATACACCTTTATGAATTATGTTAATTCACTTCCTGTTTGTGATTTAGAACAAGTTCTAGTTTGCTCAATGACTCACCTGAGCTGTGCTTGATGTTATCTCCCTTGGTATGTCTTTGCTTGGTGGCATATCCCTGTATTTGTTATGCAGTATATTTACTGTTTTCAGTTTCTTCCTGCCATGCTCTGTTCTGTCTTGTATTTTGGATTTTCATTTTTGGATTACCTGACTTCTGTGATCCAGCATATGAAAGAAGACTTCATCTTCAACATTATGTCCAATACAATGGGGCTCCAACATTTTGCCAAATTTAAGCTGAAGGTGAATCATTGTTAGATGATCGCATGTATCCACAGTTAGGACCTCCTCATTGATTTTTTCTGCTAGCTTTTGGTTTATCACTGTTTTTAAGTCTGTGATTAATTTCTTTGTGTTATATCTAATTAAGATTGAGAAAGCTCTAATTTCAAACTTTGAAAAAGACAAGCAAGGCCCAGTAATGATCTAACCCTTTAAGAAAACAAAATATTGCAAAGAATTTACAGCACAGCTGCACATAAAAACATGCATTGTTATGCTACAAAACAGAATCACAAATAACCTGAAAGTAAATTACAGTTTTAAGTTCCAAGCTTAATTTATCACTATTGTGAATGGTTATAGCCTGATGCGAGATCCTATATTTGAAAATTCTGAATGATTAATTCATAACTCTGGAAATTGATCGTTTGGTCACTTTCCCTGTGAGTCACACCTGATTAACTCTGGTCCAAACTCTGACAATGACTCATTCATTACAGCAACATTTCTCTACAAATCCATATAGTGATAAGAGAAGGGAGAATAAAAGAATCTGATTAAATTCAGCTGTATATAAGGACTTGGCTTGGGTGAGTAGATGGGTGAGAGAGGTATAAAGAAAGTCAACAAAAGAATGGAAATAGGTGGGAAACAAATTAATGGAAGGGAAAAACAAGAAGTGACTCGAGGGACATTAGGTGGAAGAAAAGGAGTAGACAAGAGAGGCAAGGCATTTAATGGAAAGTAAAGAATGGGAAAGCAGGGAAGAAATTGCAAAAAAGTAAACAGGCAGTTGACAAGAGGAGTGAAGAAAAGCAAAGCATGAAAAAAGCATGGAAGTAAGATGAGGCAAAAAGAAGAGTTAATTATACAAAATATACAGAGAATGCAAAAGAAGAAAATAACTGAAGAGGGAAAAAGTGAAACCTTGGAATTTTTAAGAGCTGTTGACAACAGCACAAGAAGCCTGGTGGCCGAGAGGAGGAGATTAAATGGATCTTTTAAAAAACAAAAACAGAAGAGGGGATGAATCAGTGGGTGATGAAGAGAAATACAGAGAAGCAGAAAACCAAGAGTGTGTGCAAGTGTCAGGCAGCAGAACGGCAAGTTAATGAGACAAAGGACACAAGGAATATAAACAGAAGAGCATGTACAACTACATGAAGGATGAGACGTAATGTTTAAAACATTACTAAGATAAAACATGAAAGAACAACGAAAGAAAGAGAAGTGAAGGTAAACATTTGAGTTCATGTAAAGAATTTATATCTCGAATCTGAGCTATTTTTCTTTGAAGACTGATGCAAGTCTTTGGTTTTCAACAGTTTTATATTCCAACAGTCACCTCTGTCCAGGACAAATAACTCATTTGTTTTCCCTTGCAGGGGATATGTCACCTTCCTCCCTTCCTGAACAAATGAGTAATAAGGCAGCTAGGGTGAAGACGTCTGGAAATAGGAAAGAGCGAGACCTCTGTTAAAGCAGATGTACTGCATGCAAACCTCATGGGTGGTGAGTTGCCTTAATCTGCTGTAGAGAGGGTCGTCCACTTTTCCTCTTCTCAAATCAGATCAGTGTGTTTGCGTCATTTAACCTGAAGCCCTTTAGATTCTGCTGTTTGCAGTCAGTTTGATGGAGCGTTGAGGCGTTGCTTTCTGCAGAGAGGGATGCAGCACAATCATTGTGTGGATTCTGCATTCAGGCACAGGGCTGTGGAGCTTCTTGTCCTGGATAAAGCTGTCAGATCGGGATGCCACTGATTCTAAACTACAGTGAGGTTATTCCTTCAATAGGGGGGAAATAATCAGGTGCTTGGTAAACATTTTAAACTCTGAACATAAGATGTTTTATTTGTGTGTGTATGTGTGTTATTTGTGGTTAGCACGTCACCTCACGGCAAAAATGTTCCTGGTTCAAACATCAACTGGAGACTTTCTGAATGAAGTTTGCATGTTTTCCCCGTGTATGCATGGGTACTTTGTGGGTACTTAAGCTTCCTCCCACAGTCCGAAAACATACATGTTTGGTTAATTGGTGTTTCTAATGACTGAGAGCATGAGTGGTTATCTGTCTCTTTGTATTGGCTCTGTAATGGACTGGCGACCTGTCCAGGGACCCTACCTCTCACCTGAGGACACTAGTGATCAGCAGTTGGGGATTTCTGCTTCATATCTGCAGAACATCATCTACCATCTCCAGAAGGCAAGGTTAGATATCCAGGAGCCAAATCTGACTGCTTCCAAGGTGGGTGTTTTGCAACTGGTGTGAAGAATGTTGGAGAAATTTGCAGAAGCAAGGAGATGCAGCTCTCTGTCAGCAGAGGAGGGAATTGGAAATGCTGCAGAGTTAAAGTGCTTCCATTTGTTTGCAACTTTAATTTTAGCTTCCTTTTCCTGAGAATTGCTTTCTGGTTTAAACAGAAATGCCAGACAGTGTAATCAGAGTTGGAGTAAACAGGGCTATCTGTTGGTGGGTGGAAACAGGTTAAGATACTCATTGACCCAAAGCCCTTTTTAAGGCTATTAGTTTTTCATGTTTCTTCTTATTTTTGAAAAATAGGATAACTTGAGATTTATATTTGAGGAACACATTTGATTTTTTTAGGGGATTTCACTGCAGGACTGAGACTTTAAGATACCAGACGACTGCCTCTTTAATTTAAGATGTGCAAGATGCATTGACAGTATAAGACCTGACAATCAAATAACATCACATTTAACCTTATCCGAACACCGCTGTGCTACTTCCCTCTGGACATCCATTTATCATCTCTTCTTCGTCCCTGTGTCTTCTAATCTTAAGGTCAGGCACAGTGTGTCATCTCTTACAGTGACACAGGAAGAGGGCACAAGGATCCAAACCTGAAGATAGCATCACATTTTCACCTGCAGCGACGATGAGTTAGACCACGAACATGATTATTCATGATTACTCATTTTGCCTGACACATCGGAATCACAGTGAGACACTGTTTGGGCCCATCTGAAAGGTCTTATTACGGTTATATCAAAGACTTCTGTGTTTAGATTATTTGTACATTGCAGAACATGGAGATTATTCATTTTCCGTCCCCAAATCATTTTTTGCAGGCTGAGATATGACTTTTAATTTTCACACCTCTGACTGATTCATCATCCAACTGCTGTTATAGCCTGTAAATGTGTCATTTAACCTTTAAAAACATGTCATTGTCCTGATTTGTTTCAACAAACAGAAAGATTTGGCAGATTGAGTAGAAGGAACTTCCCAAAAAGATGAAAAAGAACGACCAACCTTGTGTTGACCCACTGAAGTATGGGTACCTGTGAGGGTCTCTTGTTGTGTTAGGCAAATCCTTTCAGTCCAGTACAGCCGATCCCACAAATCCCACGGAATATCTGCAGTATGTCACACCACATTATCTTTTTGAAAGAGGCTACTGCCTGGAAATAATGTTGTCATGAGTGTTTGTGGTCTGCGTGCAAATGTTCATGTAGGTGATCCATGTGAAGTAAAAGCTGCTTAAATGTTAGATCAAAGGTTTCCCAGCAGAACATTTCCCATTGCGTGAAACTCAAACAGCTGCCTTCTTCCCCCTGTGCATCCTGCTGTTTTCTCATCCTCGGATAAATGATTCACACTTACATCCACATGATGTTAAAGAAAATGTGATTTATTTAGACCAAACCATCATCTTTCATTGCTCTATGATCTAGTTCTTATGGCTCATGTTTCTTTGTAGTAATTGTCACTTTGTTTATATGGGGAGGGGGGTTTTAGCTCCATATGTAGCAGATTCTTCCCTTCATGCATCAATGAGCTGTGGGTGCCCACAATCCTGTGACGTGTGAAGTGGTTGTCCCTTCTTCTTATCACTTGTGGTTAATAACATCCAGCATACCAGTAACACCCTACAACAACAATATGTTAATTTAGTCCTTGTCAAAATCACTTGGATCGTGACATTTGCCCATTTTTACTTGTTACAGTATGTAATTTCAGCAACTGACAGTTGATGCTCGATATAACCCACCTCCAGACAGGTGCCATTCTAACAAGATAATCAATGTTATATACTCTGAGCTGCTAGAGGTTTAAATTTACGGCTGGTTGGGGCCATAAGCAGCTGTCCAAAACTTGCTAATTTAAGAGTTATGTTTTGATTATTTTGTACTTTAAAAAGCCGAATAAGAAATATGAATTATTTTTCTATTTTACTTAACATTTCCCTACTTGTATACTTGGAGCTTATCGAGTCAAAAGTGTTTGGAATCTATGTTTGCAACATTACCTCAAAACCTCAAATGACTTCGAAACCCTGAGGTCATGCAAAAGGGGTTTTTCAGTGAGACAGATTGAGAGATGTGCTTTTTAAATGACTGCAATTCCATTATTCATTTAAGCAGTATTTTGCACTTATTACACTTGCTGAATTATGTAAGCTGATAAGTAATTTAGCAAGAGATAAAAATGGCTCCTGTTCTAACCGCAGGCTGACAATTAGCTGAGGGGGAAAGAGAAGAGAGCAACAGTCAGAGATATAAACTTGACAATGTGCTTGTAAAACAAGGCTTTAACAATGAAAAATAACAAGGCTGCTGTTTAAATACACTCGTTTACACCCACTGCCTTGAAGGATGTGTTGCAGAAAATGCAGCGTGTGTGGCAAAATGTCATGAATGAATTATGACATAATTACATGAAAATTTGTTTGAATTAAAATGAAAGGTCAATTATAATATTGTAGAAGTTTTTTTGTTTTTATTTCTTTTTTTATTTAGAAATAACTGTCAATCATTTTGTTCTGGAGGATGATCGCTTTCATTTCTCTGCCTTGCAACTACCTGAAGAAGCCTCTGACTGAACACTCTGTTGTTTCCTTGCTGTGTTGTGTAGAGCAGTGCTTCTTAACCTATTTTCCTTGAGGACTCCCTTCATGCAAATGCTAAAAAGCCGTGGACCCCCTGCCCCACCCCATGCTGAAACCGTTCTTAGTTTTGTGCTTTTATTAGCGAGATTCTCTTTATAGATACTGTTCTGGCTGAGTCCTGTCCTTTGACAAAGCCAAAGTTAAATTAACAACATATAGCTTTATTTTTTAAATTTTTTTTAATTGGGACAAATCATCAGCTCTGTGGTGTTTCTCAGACATGTTCTATTAATTAAATGTAGGAAATGAATGAAAATTGATCGGATGCACAAGTTTAGCCTTATAAGTGGCTTTAAAAACACTCTTTTTATTTTTGACGAAGGATACATTCGTTGAAACATTGTATAGCAGAATTTGATGACCCCCACTTATTCACTATGGGATCTGGTTTCAGTTCCATGCAACGAAATGTCCAGATGATCAAAATAAAAATAAAAATGAGCGAACGCATGTGAACTCATCTCTGTGTGGACATGGGTTTAATCTTTAATCACATTTGAATCCCTCTGCTCTTCAGGGTACCGGGTCCTGGACCGCAGGTTGGGAACCAGTGGTGTAGAGGGGGTGAAGAATTGTCCATTATGTTCAACAACTTTACAGCAGTCTTCTTCGCAGTTAGCTCCAGCAATTCCAGATCAGTCTGGAAAAACAGAATGAGTCTTCTTGATCTTGATTTTTGAAAGATGATATGGACAAAAACTCACTGCCAACATAATTTGACAAACCACAACAGCTTTCTGTCATCTGGAAAGCTTAAGACATTTACACGCACTATTTCAGATTCGTCTTTCATGCATATCTACATTCCAAAAAAAACATTCATCGTTACCCAGATGGTTTTTTAACGTTATGATAGGGGAACAGATAATTATATTTCAAAATCCCACAGTGGAATAACAATAAAAGAAGACCACAGAGACCTTGGGCACACATACACACACTTTTCTATTTCATCCCACATACTTAAAGCACTCATAACCCAAAACCCATGCTGTATCCAGCAGATATTTTTAATCTGGTCATGGTCTAATCTAATCAATACTAAACAGAGATATGTTGTGCTTCTCTCTTCATCCAGAATGAGTCATGCTGCATGAACCAGCAGTCTTTTCAAGCATCTGGTGTGCAGCGCACGGCTTTAATCCAGCGTTTAATGGCCACGGAGATGTAGGAGAGCATGTTTTACAGCAGTCATAATTTCCCTTCAGCAGAAAGACTTTCCATGTTTAACTGAAGCGTTTGGCCCTCTGAGGACACACTGTCTCCCTCTTATCTTCCCCTCAAGTTAAGTATTGTGCTTTCTTTAAATCACAGCAGTTGTTTGGAGCTGTTTTAGAGTGGAAATGCGTAAGAACAATGGTTCAAAGGTGACAATAAGTATTAAACAGTCTCTCTCCTGATGGTCACATTATGTTTTGTGGTTTTAAAATTAAAATTTTTATTTATAATTGGAGATTTGTCATGCTGCTTGTTTGAATTTAGCTAATGACAATTACAATGACAGTCCTACAAAATGGAAAACATCGTTACTGTATCTGATATAGACTGGTGTCATGTATTTCTAAACTCAATTTTTCCTTTCAGGGAGGATAATGCCATTTACTGAGTCCATCACTGCTGCAGATACACGTGTTTAAGGGGAAGAACCACATTTATCATTTCCTGATGTCTTGAAAATCCATAAAAAATATTTTCTATTCATTCTATTACAAGATGATTCTCCCTACAACATAAAGATTTAATCTTTTAAAGCAAAGAGAGTAAAAATATTCCTTTAAGGTCACTTCAGATGAGTGTTTTTGCCTGTGAATCTGGCACTGTAGTCCACATTGAAATATCTCAATGATGAAAAAGACTTCAGTGAAAATAGGCACGGTTTATTGAGGATAAAGGCTACGGACATTTCATCTCCTGATGTACCTTTTAAAACTATGAAGTCAACTTTTGTGCTGATCAGTTTTTGTATGCACAATGTAGAGGGGATATTTCTACTGATCACAGTTGACCCAAAACACACGGTTGATACGGCAACAATGGCAACAATTTTATAACATGTAAAAACAAAATGTAAAAAGTAAAAGTGTCAAACCAAACCACAACTTTTAACCCTAGTCAAGTATTTGAATAGATTCCAAATTATTCTTTCAAATTAATGAAATTAATTTTTGTGCCTTCATTTGACTTGTATGTACAAATTACCATTAAAGTCTAAATCATAAAGGTACTTTTTCCACTCATCTAGCATCACATTTAGTAAGACCTTTTAAAACCCAAGTTTTATTTCTTTTGCAAGGTGCCAAACATCAGCAGCGTCAAATTGTCGCTGAGTTACTAAGTGAATCAGACTGGCACATCTTGTCACTTGAAAAATGCCTATTCTATTCAATTTGAATCTAACTGATATATATTTTATTACTCCCCAAGGTTAAATCATACTGTTGCTGTATAAAACATTAATAGAACGTTCAAGTGGAATACAGATAGAGGCACCTCCAGAGATTGATTTGGATATGCTGAGGTGTTGTGTTCGTTGCAAACTTCCATCCATCCATCCATCCATCCATCCATCCATCCATCCATCCATCCATCCATCCATCCATCCATCCATCC
>JBBBVU010000017.1:22313702-22325688 GCA_037177055.1 Atherinosoma microstoma
TAATCACAAAATAAACAACAAAAATGAATAAAGAAAGAAAGAAACCCTCAGTGAAAATATCACTTGTTATCATAAAAAGCTGAAAAAACATTAGTTATGTCAGTCAAGCCTGAGCCCCATTCACTAACTGGGTTTCACAACAACTCCTTTATATAACGTAGATTACAGGAGACCGTGGATTTTCACACAATCAGGTACATTGATTCCAAACAGCAGGCATTCACCGTTTTACCTACCCTCCTGGCCTTGCAATATGTGCCCTGGTTGCGAGCATGTGTGCCACATACATAAGGTGGACACATACAGCTGTTAGTATGAAAGTCATGATGTAGACTATATATGTGTTGTTGAGGCTCTCAGGCATGTTAAACTTATTACAGGTGTCAGACAAACAAGTGGCTGCCCAGTTTGAGGACATCTGCATTTTTATGAATAGTCTTGTTTCAATTTGTCCGAAACTATTCCATCTTATTTTCATAAATGAGCTCTTTCTCTCTTTGATTTAGCTCAATTCTTAAAATTTCAATCTATTATGGGACCTACAAATCTATTCTATTCAGATCTTTTGAGCCAGTGAGAGTGGAATAAATCAGATATAAACTTTGGTTTGAAATATTATGGGACCCAATTTAAATCTCAATTGCTCTATTATTTGTAAAAATTGCATCACATGTTCAGGTGTTCCTCCGTCACTGCAGAGGAAACACTTGTCAAATCTGTCTCTCTCTGTATTAGCTCCATCCAAACTGTCAGCATGTTGATAGAAGAGAAATGAGCTAATGCATCTTCTGACAAAATAATCTCTCATCTGTGCCCTGGAACGGGGGAGTCTCAATACCCTGTGATGTCAGCGGGGGATATCACAAACACACATTAACACACCTCTACTGTAGCCATCGGGCTCACTTTATGGGAACGCTCTACTTAATATGTCACGTTTCATAAACTCCTTCACATTTTCTCTCCTCTGCAGCTTGACTGCTTTTAACCCTTGAGCAATTCCACAACTCTCAGCTCTGGCAGTTATACAGCCTGCTGCAAAATGATCTAAAGATCTGCCATAAAACATATTCTGCTGCTGTCCTCACTAAAATATGGAAGGCAATTTGTGAAGGGTGTACATATCCTTTGATTGCACTAATCCTCCGCAAATGAAGGTAGATAAAGATCATTTAAGCCACAAAATGGTTTGGTTCCTTGATTTTTCTTCTCCACTTGTTTTTAATAAGGTTCATTTTTAAGTTTCATTTAATGGACATGAAATGTCACTCTAAACAGTGATAGCTTCATCAGCTTCAAAACAACTTAATTGAGGCTGAACCTAAAGCAGAATTATCTAAAACTCAATGGGCCTCATTTCACCAATATCTTCTCAAATCTTCTTAACTTTGTCCTTAAATCGCATTAAAGAAGTTTTTTCTTTTATGACAACTCTCCATCAGATTCACAAACATGTTTGTAGACTGCAAAATTGTTTGTATCTATGATCAAATTGTTCTTATCTGTTTTTAATTCAATCCAAAAATGAGCTTTCCCCCTGTTCCTCTTAGTAATACTTTTTAATGTTTATTTTTTCCATTGAGCTTCAAACAATCAAACAGGTGGGGGGTCAGTCCTTTGCTCAGAGGCACCTGCATCAGGAAATGTTTTGAAATATGTTTGGCCCTCTAATAGTAAACAGCGTAATGACTAATCTGTAGCCTCCAGTGGAAGCCAAGCTGAGGAAAGTTAACAGGCAGATACAAGTGCAGAGCTGAGGGCATCGCAGCCAAACACTGAAGTTACTTTGAACTCTTGTAAGTTAATTTACATTGACACGGAGAGACGTAGCTGTGAGCCGCACCATGTACGCTACAATTAAGATCAGTGGACTGCAACAGCCATGAAATAATCCTGTTGTGCTCTCTGTCTGTCTGTCCATCAGCCAGGCTGGGAGCGCTCGTTTTCCTCAGTAAGGGTCAGGGACAATGAAAGGTCATTCAGCACCAGCGATATTTTCAAACCAGAGAGCCCAAGGTGCTCTAAGTAAGGAGGACTACAAAAATGTAGTGTGAACTACTACACGTTTGTTTATGAGGTAAAGAGGCATAACGATGAAAAACTGCTTGTCTTGGCAGAATTAGCTTCAAGTGCTGCCAAATTTGCAAAAGTGCTGAGCTTATATAAGTTTCTCCTTGAGTTACTTGTGACTTCTGGGCTTAAATTAGATAGTGACGTCTGTGAGAAAGACAATCTGTGTAAACAATTGAAAAGACATTTTGCAAGGAAAAGGTTCCCTGAACGTGTTTACTCCTTTTCAACAACAATAAGTTTAATATTCTCAAAGAGCCTCGGCTTGTAATCACGGAGCTGCTCTTGCACAACACCAGTTTGACCCGATTTATCAAGTAGAAACTGCACGACAAAAACTATTCATACCAATTTTGCAATAGATTCCATATGACAGTGTTATTAAACAAAGTGATTTTTGTTCCTGTATTTGATTTATGACAATACAGGAAAAAGTAGAACATTTTTAACCAAGAGAGGACAAAAAGCCCCCCCCCCCCCCAAAAAAAAAAGTGGGAGAACCAGTGGCGGAGCCTATATAATAAGAAAGGAAATTATTAACACTCACACACACTCACATACACTGCTGGGATAACTGTGGTCACGTTAGAGATGTATTAGAAATAAAATATCTTTACATTTAATCTGATTCAACAACTGGAAATATTTGCCACAAGTTCAGCAAGGTCCTCAGAAAGATAGGTTGATATTTTTGGGGTGCAATACATGGACCTCGACGTGAGGTCAGGCAATCCTCGGCTTCTCCCTCTAACAGTTCTGGTTTACTGGTGGTGGTAGTCTGGATTCTTGTGTCTGACCACAGTTATTGGCCACATTTGCACAAGAGTTTTAAATCCTCTTTGATTCGGAATTAAAGTTAATTCCGAAGTAAGTGGCTGGTTTACTCCACTTTCAATTCTGAATTAAATAGTTCCTCTATCCTGTATACTTTCATTCCCTTTTAAGTTTATTCCAGTCGTTCTGCACATGCTCGTTCCCTTGTCCTGTCGCCATGACGACCATATACAGTTCTGGCCACCCCAAGCAAACGGACTCAAACCGAGTCTGTTCACGTAAAAGTGAAGTAGTAGGCCTATGCTAGAGACTAGCTGCTGCTTCACAACTAGAATCCAAATTAAGTGCAAATGCTTCTTATTATGTTGTTTTTCCATGTTGTTGTTGAAAAGAAACGAGGCAGGAAGCAGTTTTTTTTATTTCCGTCACTTCTGCCCCATCCAATCAGAACCCTTCCCAACCCCCGGATCTAAAGCGGAATTAAGAAAACATGTTTTCCATGTAAACCTTAATTTGGAATTATTATTTCCATGTAAACCTGAAGGAGAATATTTTAATTCGGAATAACTAATTCTGAATTAAAAAACATAACCATAACTTGTGTGGCTAGCTCCACGTTGGGAGATGTCAAGGCTGCTGATACAAGAGCTGAGGAATGTGTCCTCCCTATTTACAAAAAAAAAGTTAGAATTATATCCTGTTCCCTTTATTCTTATATCTTTTTATACAAAATAAGTCCTGTCCTCCTCCTCCAGTGACCTGTTAATAACCTGAGTTAGCACCTGCAGTGTCCAGTCAGATTTCAGCACCCTTCTAGCCCTGCCCCTGGTGAGAACACTTGCAGCTGCAAGTATGAAGAAATATAATAATAAATAATCTTATATGTAAATACTTTTTCTTTTTCTCAATAATAAGACATAGAAACAAGCTCCAAGTGTGATCAGCTATATTAGAATTGTTCATTTTATGTTCGTAGCTTAGCTAATGAGTCAGCTATTTAGTTCATGCGAAATTTCAACTTAAACTTCATAGTGAACTTTTAACTTGTCCTACGATACTGTAAAAGTTGTGTATGGAAGCTGTACACCTTAACAGTTGACATGGACCATCATGCATTGAACGCCAGATGCAAGCTGCTATGGAGCTAAAAAGGCTAATGGTAGCTATTATGGTAGCAGAACTTATACTCCCAGACATTTCTTGGAGGTTGGAGGTTTTGGAGGTTTGTCTCTAATCCACTGGTACAAAATGCTGCATACTAACAGCAGTTTCATCAACAAAATGTGGTGTGAGGGGTTGATATCAAAACCTTCTGGTGGAAATCCCAAATCATGCAGGCTGAAGTTACATGTCCATAAGTAAAATTCGATATCTTTGTTAACATTTTTCCAATAACATGCAATTATTGAGCATTGCTATTTTAAATGAAAATATGTTCCCATCTCCTTTTGACATTATTTTACACAGAGGAGATATATTAGAGCTGCACCGTACCGTACCGTACTGTCCTCTTCCGCTTATCTGGGGTCGGGTCGCAGGGGCAGCAGCCTGAGCAGGGCAGCCCAGACTTCCCTCTCCCCGGCCACATCAGCCAGCTCATCATGGGGGGTCCCGAGGCGCTCCCAGGCCAGCCGAGAGATATAATTCCTCCAGCGTGTCCTGGGCCTACCCTGAGGTCTCCTCCCAGTGGGACGTGCCCGGAATACCTCCCCAGGGTCCTGCATTAATTAAGAAACTGAGGTGTATGGTGTATCCTTTTGAATAATGTAAAACTGACTTTCCTTAAGTCGATTACATGTAAAGATTGTAGGCTATTTGAAATTGAAAATACTTTGCACCACTCTTCCTCTCTAGGTTGGATTGCAAAGTCATGTATGCCTACTGGTGATAATATTCATATATCTGGTTTTCAGTGGTGGGGGACTGCTCTGGAGTCCCTGGAGCTGATTGTGCAGGATGTTGGAACAGCCCCTACACGCCATAGTGATTAAACAGCAAAATGTTTTCAGAAGGATGCTTCTTCAGCTCTGCTGCTTATGAGGTCATTACCCACAGTGGCGACATTACATAAGGACTTTTTGTTTTATCTATCATCCATCCATCCATCTATCATCCATCACAATAAAATGTCCTTTTGGGGATTATTAAAGTTCTACTCTTAAATAAATATGCAGCTGCAAAGGAAATGAGGACGTACAAATGGAGAAATGAAAGGAGGAGCTTTTGTACTCATTCAAGTAGTCCCTGTTAGTTCATCTGAGTTTGATGTTTATCCATTGATTTGTCAGCATTAATCTTTTTCTTGCCTCCTAGCCTCCTAAGTTTGTACCTTATTAGTTTTTTGACAGTTTACTTTGGTTTTGGGCAAAAAGGCACTGGCTTTCTGTCAACAACTTTGCATGACTGGATTTTTTTAAATTTATTTTTTTTAAAGATGATAAGAGTCATCATTTAAATCCTCCTTCCCTCACTTACAGAGGAGTTCTGACAGCTCTGAGTAGACTTGAACACTCCCTCAGTGCTAATGCTTTACAGCCTATTATTAAAGGAGCTGAATAAGTGTCATGTATCTCCTGATATGGTCATTTTGAATTGAATCACAGTATTTGATCACAAATCATATGTGCATGCTAAGCACAACTTTTTTTCAAAACAGTGGCTGTTAGAGGATTCACCACTTTCCTTAAAGTAGGTTTATTTTCAACAGCAAGAGTTTTATGAGACGTTTCTACCCTTTTAAATTAGCTATAACAAAATAGATCCATTGATAAGAGGGCTTTTGGCCTCTTCACTGAGCTCCATGCAGAGTTGGACTTTTTCTGGCTTAAAAGAAGCACAGAGAAACGGAGTTTCTGACAGAACTTGACAAATTAGTCTCACCGGATGGTGTTGATTTTAATGGATTCCTCCATGCTTTTAGCTTTATAACAGGTTCCTCCTTTACTAACACAGTTGGCTCCAAATGTTAAAGCAGACTAAGTGATATGACTAAAAGCATTTGTCAAATCACGTCATCTTTACTTCACAGCTAACACTGATCAGATGTCGGAAACTAAACAAAACAAAATACTTCTTACCATTTAGCCTTTTCCAGACTCGCCTGGTGTTTGTTTAACAAATTTAAAGGTGTATGACAATTAATCCAATAACTGCTGAAAAGGAGTGGCTGTGATTATTTCTAGCCTTTTGTCATCTCCCATGTCTTATCTCCACTAAACTTGACAAACATCACTTGCTACAAGGCAAGACAGAACAACAATTTCTTTTTAGGAATTCAGTTAATGTGACCAGTTTTAAAGTCATTGTATCTTATATGCAGACCACAAATGATTCCAAACTTTTGCTTGAATTTCAGCAGTTGTCAGATATTATCGAGACCCATCAATAAGACAGCGTAGTCAGTCTATTCAGTGCATTTTTACAGACAATTCCCACCTAGAAAAAAAAAAAATTGCCCACATCTGAAGTTTGGTTTGGCCCATATTTGGCTTTGACTTGTAGTGGTCAGTCACATGACCACTACATGTGGCCCACAAGAAACTTGCTGTAATCTATGTCCAAGCCAACAACTGACACCTGAACCACATGTGGCCTACGCAAAGTTTACCGGCGCTGTAACTGAGCCATAAGTGCCAAAAGTTGCCCGGAGCAGGCACAAAAGTGTCTGCTATTCTGGAAAGGTTAGGGAAAGGTAGAGTGATGGAATAAAAATCTCCAAAAATCCAAGAGCAATAAATAATGACAGGGGAAGGCAAAAAGCAAAAGCCAAGAAAAAGCAGAGGTCATAAGGCGAAAACAGAAAAAGTAAATGATAAAAAACTGAAAAGCCAAGTGGTAGTGAAACTAACACAAGGAGTCACTTAAATCAAGGGTTTTTACACCATGTGAGCAATATTAAACAAGTGTGTGTGCTTAGTAATAAACTAAGGTAAGAAGAAAATACAGGAAGCAAAAACAAAGAGCAAGCTTAAACAGGAAGTCTACAAAGAACTAATAGAAACTGGAGAAAAAAAACAAACAACATGACACTGTGGAGGAATAGACATTTAAACTTTTCTGGGAGACTGAGGTTTGACTGCAGAGTGAAACTGAAGTCATTTTTTAAATTTTCACCAATTGGAACAGCAGCTCTAACCACATGGTTAGTCCAAGGAGAATTTATTGTATCAAACAAGACCGATATCTCAGATTCCAACTGCTCACATGGCTCACGGTGTCACTGACTCTTTGTAAAACCCTCTCATGTGATAAAAGCAAAGATTCAAAGAGGAAACCAGACAGAGAAGTAATTCATTAATGTCATTTCTACAGTCAAACTTGGTAGACAACGCAGGAGAGTTAAAAGATGAGGTGAAGTTGCGGAAGTGGGATGATTCAGTCTTTTATATTTCTAACTAATCTGTTCCGTTTTTAAATCACTTTTGTGCAGTTTTGATGTAGAAACTTTCTTTCATTAATATATTGAACTTGATTATGTTTTAATTTGCTGATAAGGATTAGAGAGTAGTTACACTTTCTTTATAGTGACATTGTTGGAGGAGGGAAATAGTTTTGGATATTGTCGCATATCTGGGGAAAAAAAAATCACGATTCAGAAAAGGTTCCCTGCTTCCCATTTGCCACAACTACTCACACACTGCTACACACAGTTAACAACCATCGTCATTATGATATTATGAGCCATTTTCAGCAACAGTTAACAACAGACTGCAGGGAAGACAGCCATTCTGCCACATGCTGAACTTCTATAGATGCCATAAAACATCTAAAGCTAACATTACGTGATAAAATCCTCTTGGTTCCGTTTCATACACACACATGCACACACACACACACACATGCACACACGCGCATGAACACAGCCTTTCCTCATTCTTATTATTTTCAAATGGAACTAATTTGACCTTTGAGCCATTTTGAGCTCTGCCACAGCTCAGTGCAGCATGAAAATGGCAAGATGTCCTTTATAGTCACATGCACATACGCGCACATGTATACACACACTTGAATAAAAAACCAGACACTCAAACCTACACGTTCATGTTGCAATAATAATGGCAAGATTTAGTGGACCGTAACACTTAGTGTGTGCGTGCACATGAGCGTACATACACGTATGGGGGCAGGCACGCAACTGAAATACACAAATAAATCTGCAGCAAATGTTTCTCCATCAAATCCTTTTATTTCTGAGTAAAACTCAGATTAAAATGACAATTTCAACTTCTTGACGCATTTGCTCCTGTTCTGCCTCGCAAGCATGCATCTTTCATTTCAAAGTGTAAAACCTTGCTCATTTGCTGGTGTGTACGGTCTCTTTCCCACATTTTTATGACTTACAGGGCTCTCAGCAGCACGCCTGACTGATCACACAAACATCCAGACAATCAACTAGGGCTGCAATTTGTCAGTTTTATCACACATGCACAAACACACATAAGTGCAGAGGCAACATGTTTTCAGGGACAAACCTAAGCTAAGACAGATTAAATTTCTTTTTTTGCTCTTTCCAAACAAACAGGAAAAAGAGACGGAGGGGATAGGGAAGTGTTGCTGTAGGATAGACTTCCACGATGTCTGTAGGAAATTTTGCACTTATTGGATTTGAATTCACTGGAAGTGACTTTTGCTCTTCTAATTTTAGTTTTCTAAGTGTACATGTCCTTTGTTCTGCTAGTCATTTTTGTTTTTGTTATTTCTTTCTTGAAAAATAATCACAGACATGCAATCCTAGTTAATATTGGCTGATTGATCGATTCACCCACTTGGCATTTAGTTGTGGTCCAGTCAAAATGTCTGTTGGAGCCTTGAGTCCAGGTTGAGTTCAGTGATTCATTTTTTCCATTTTGTGTTACAATAAACATGGGTCAACATGCATAATATCAGGGTGCGGAAGCTTACTAGAACACAATTAAACAAGACATTTATTAGTGGTACTCACTAATTGAATGTGTTAGTGTTTTTGTTGTTTTTTTTTAAAGGCAAATTTGTTGTTGTAACCTTTAAAAACTAAGGTCTCCCAATAGAGGGAACTTTGAGAACAGATCGTGCCAAAATATGGCTTAATAGCCTTTTCAGAACCTGTGTAAATTTTTTCATTTAGCCTTTCCAGGGATAGTGTTCACATATTTTATTATGTTTTAACAAAGGTTTAGAGCTGCATCCTTCCAAAGGGATATTCATATCCTTCCTGAAAGTGTTTTTTTCCTTTTTTTTTTAGGCAAGCCAGAAACCTTTTTCATTTGTGCTATGTGCCATCTTCATTTATTCTTCACTAATAACGCATACACAGCTATTCAAGGGTTAAGGAGAGGCATCTAGCTTCAGTAATAGATTAAAATGGGAAATATGCATTAAAACAAGGAGTATTGTGCACTGTTTCAGTGCCACCTTTGAAGCCATCATTGCTGCCTGATAGCCCAACAGCTTTTTGCTCTCGCCAAAAGTCATAAAGAGGCTCTGGCATGAAAATCCAGTGTGAAAACAAATGTGGCCATTTAGAATAATCAGAATCAAATTACTACCTGCAACAACAGGTGAATACAATTAACTACCAGAACCCCAGATCCTGCTCTGATATACAAAGTTCCAATGTTCAACAACCCACCAACCACACAGACTGCCTGTGTGATCAGATACAACACCTTCAAGCACATTCATCAGAGCACGAGACTCACTCAGCTGTCTGAACACTTCCACCTGTGCCGATGCCGTGAGAGGAGTAGCCTGTACCATGCAAAGTGCAGCTGGAAAGTGGGGTTGGTCTGCCTGAAGCAGTTTACACTGTCTGCTTCATTTAAGTGCACTCTCATTGCACTGCCTCACCTTTTTGGCTGCAGACTAATGCAGCAGCTGTTCCCTGTTTCATGTGAATTTACTGAGGTCTTTTTCAGTAATCCTCCTCTTTGTCCTTGTGAGTTTTGGTTGAAAGATGCAATTATTTCCTGTGCTCAAAGGGGATCTATATAGTGTGCTGGTCCCTTGAATTGCATTACAGCAAAACATTTGATAATTGAGTGACTCAAAGTTTGTTCACACAGAAAACAAAGGAATTGCGCACTAATACTTTGTTGTACAGATGCAAATGACTGCATGACAGGTCATCTGGATAACCCATTCTTATCCTGCTATGTGGTGAGATTCAGGCATCAAATAGAATAGAATAGAGTAGCATAGAATGTATTTTATTGTTATTACACAACGATATGCAATGAAATCAAGGTTTTCTCAGCCAGTACAGTGCTCAAAGACTAAATAGACACAATAAAAACAATATAAAATGCATTAAGTAGTCCTTGGTTAGTGTTGGGAAAACATTATGGTTTGGTTTAGACAGCACTTCATGACTGAGTGGAAAGCTTGAGCATTTATCATTTCAACTATGAAGAATTCATTTCGATATATCTTGAAAAATCTATCTTTACACTAGAAATCCTTGTAATACAACCCTGGTGCAAAAAAGTAACAAATAATAAACCGACGCAACAATCAATAAAACCAATCAGGGAGCAGCTGAAAAGATTTTTTATATACAAACAAATGAATAAAACTACTTTTATACGTTGAAGCTGGGAGCTTAAAACAAGTCTATATGCCCAAGTCATCATCCCTGAATCATTGCCTTTATTGGATGTATTATCCCATTGTGTTTGAGAGGGAGGAGGGCAGGGGTAATATACCGTCGTCAGAGAGAAATCCATTTTTTAAGCCCTGAATGTGTGGGAGCCATTAGCCATAGAGCCATATTATTATGTGCCTGTCACCTCCATGATAAGTGGAACTATTGTGGGCAGCTCTGCACAGAAAGCCACATGTGGCATTAATACAGAAAAATTTGAGTAGATGCAGAACATCAGTTCTTTGGGCTTACAGTTCTCCTTTAATTATTTATGTCTTCAGAATGAAGAGTTAAATCAGTCTTTACTTTGGCATTGATATGTCTGAATGGTCATCACTTGACAAAAGATGAGGAATCTTTAATCAAGCCTACATAGTTTTGGAGAAGACCTTTGCCCCCTTTTTTTTTTACAATGATTTTCTGGCTTCAGCAGACAGCATTTCAGGTCAAACTAAACATGCTGTAATATCTTCTATATATGTTTTTACTAACATATGAGACTTGCCTTTATCTTGGTCATAACTGCAGGTTCCCAATTCAAATTTTAAGTAACCTTAAGCCATGTGTTTGTAATTAAATGTAAAGACTGACATCACAGCTTGCTATTTGTCCTAACGATGGATGCAGGTGCAGACATCATGGACATCATGAGGAGTTCAGTGCCTTGACCTATAGGTCACTTCAGCATGTGACCTGGAGAAGCCACAGATGGATCCACTGGTCCTTCAGTTAGCAGAAGAACCCTTTAATTCTCGAGCCATAGATACCTGAAGTCCGCACACGTGGAATTGCCACAAAAATAAAATCCAAGGACTAGGATTAACCGATCTTGGTTGAGTGTGTAGACTGCAGATTAACTGGAGACACAGGTGAGCTGATCCCAGAGCAGTGCTTACAGTCACACAAATAACTCATACTTCTAGTGCTGGGAAACCAAAATGTTCCGTGCATACATGCATTCAGAGACACACCTGATCGCACTCCTACTCACTCTGAGCTGATCTTGGGTCGAGGTTAAGCCAGTGTGCTTTGAGAGGATTAGCATAAAGTTAATTAGCATAGGGGTAATAAGCATAATGTGATTTTTCCACAGTAACTGCCTGACATTCTTATGACCCATCCATTATATAACCTGCTGTAAGCTTCCTTTGTGCACAGCCAAAGTTCCCTGGCAGGGAAAAAACCTTATACAGTATACTGTATATATTGCTAGAACAATCCCTTGCCAACCAGAGGGGAAAGTCACTTTAAGTTTAAGTTAGTTACTGTATATAGTCAAGTATTTGTGATATTTGAGGTCCCTTTTCATTAAGCTCCTTCAGTCTTCATGTCCTTATCAACCACCAGTTGTATGCTAATGACACATTTTCTGTCTTTGCTTCTTTAATGTTAGACCTCATGAGGGTAACCATCTTCCCTTGTTTTAGTACTTACTGGTACAGCTATAATTTGCAATGAACTCCAGCTGCCTTTATGAAATACATCAGAAAATATCGGTTTCTCTCTCATTGCACATAAAATTAT
>JBBBVU010000017.1:22325788-22347439 GCA_037177055.1 Atherinosoma microstoma
ATGTATATATATATATATATATATATATATATATGTATATGTATGTATGTGACAGAATAAAATCTTTTAATCTGTTAAGAGTAGAGCATGGGACATCTTGTCATTATCATGCTGTAATGAACAAGGTGATAGAGCAGGAAAATCGCTTCAAGGTCTCATCATTTCCATCTGCCAACAAGAAATAGTAACCAGGTCAAAGAAAAGTCAAGTGAAAAGACAATCCAGACTGTAAGATAAGATAAGAAACAAAAACAATTCAAAGTATGAGTAACCCTTTTAGATAAAGAACATGTACAGTATATGCATTCATTCATTAACTCATTTTTTACACCGCTCATTCCAGTTCAGGGTCGCAGAACTTGTATATGTCCAACTTTGAAATAAAAGAAAAGTGGAAAATCACTTTGTAGAATAACAGCACATTTGGTATATTGCAAAAGTAAAGCTAGTTTAGTCATGATTTTAGACACACATGGCTCTGTAAGTTTCTCTGGGGTCCTACTGACTATCTGGACTGATTTAGATGTCTTGTTAACATCTTTGAAAAATTAACTGAGATAAAAATTATCCTCTTTTGCATGAAATACTTTATTAATCCCTGAAAGAAAACTACAATGTCATGTTATTTTTTTTAAATCAATGTAGATGAACAATCATCAGAAATGATCAATCTAAGTTATTTTCCAGAGGGTGATGGCTGCTGGCAGGAATGGCCTCCTGTACCTTTCTGTGTTAAAGTGAACCCGTGGAAGCCCCTCAGTGAACTTTCTGTTGTCTCCTCACTGTGTTGTATGGAGAGTGGAAAGAATATTGTCGATTATTCTCAGCAACTTGTGCAGCGTTCTTCTATAGCAGCTCCAGCACACGGCCAGCTTTCTTGGTCATTTAGTTCAGTTTCTTTAAGTCTCTGATGCTGCTGCCCAAACAGATGCCTGCATAGCAAACTACATTTTCGCCAATAGACTTATACAAGACATGCAAATGTTGGTGCATCGAAGGATCTAAACTTCCTCAAGAAGTAGAATCTGCTCTTTCCCTTCTTGTAGATGGCTTTCAGGTTGCATTTCATTTCTTGTCTAAACTCCCAGGCATTTGTAATCCTCTACCATCTCCACCTCTTCTCCCAGGATAGAAACTGTACTTTGATGACTCCTATTCCTCCAAAAATCCTCAATCATCTCTTTTTGTTTTACTTGTTGTCACGAGGTGAGTGTTTTCAAATCATTGTGATCGACCATTTCTCTTTACTCAGCTTCTTGTCCATCACCGATACACCCCACAACTGCAGAGTCATCAGAGAATTTTTGCAGATGATAGGACTTGGGGTTGTATTGAAAGTCTGAGGTGTACAGTGTGAAAAGAAATGGTGAGAGTACAGTCCCATGTGGTGCTCCTGTGCTGCTGATGTCCATCTCAGACACAATATTTTAGTCTCACAAGCTGTGATTTGTTTGTCAGGTAGGCATAAACTCAGGTGGTTGTGGAGACATCCACCTGTATCTTCTGGAGCTTTTCACATAACAGTGAAGGCTGAATTGTGTTAAAAGCACTTGAGAAATTAAAAGAACATGATCCCGACAGGTCTGCCGCTGAAGCAAGTAGATGATAGCATCCTCAACCCCAAGCTCATTATGGTAAGCAGACCATACTGGGTTGTTCAGGGTGATCCGTTGCTTACTGAGGTGAGCCAATAACAGCCTCTCAAGGACTGTAATGATGCAAAATGTTAGGACAACTGATATAGAGTCATTTTGGGCAGATGGATGAGATTTTCTTCTTAGGTATCAGAACAAGGCACATTCATGGAGGGTGAGATGTCTGTTTGACTGGAGGCGGAGGGGATAATATCAAACTTTGTTCTGAACTGAACCTGTTGAAAAATATGTTTTGGTAATTTGCTCTGTCCTGATTTCCATTAATCTGCCTTCACCTTGAAGTCTGTGATCTGTTTCATTCCTCAACAGATATTCCTCACGTCGTTCTGCTCAAGCCTGCTTTCTAACTTTTTCTTGTAGCCTTCCTTATGCTCTGTAATCTGCATTTTAAGCCATTTTTGTGTCTCCACACACACTAACTAACTAACTAACATGTGTCTCCAACCTGTCTCCATCTCTGACGACTTTCTTTTTGTGTTTAGCAGCTTTTTCGGGTCACTGGAGATTCAGGGCTTGTTAGAGCAAACCATCTCACTGTTGTTGTGGGAATATGTATTATTAAAGACTTTATGCAGATCAATTAATTTAGGAATAGCCGTTGAGAATTAGCTTCGATAGTAAACATCTGTATTGATCTGCTAATTAACGCTGTGCCACTTGGATAATGTCAGTGTAAAACTAGTCTGCTGTGAATAAAAAGGTTGAGGACTACCACAGTATGCAATGACAGTCAAAGGCCTGGAGCAGAGCATCAGTGGTTACTACTGCCCCGACAGATGGCTGCATAGCAGATTGCAACTTTCCACAACAGACTTATAGAAAATACGTAACATCTCGGTGCACACATTGAAGGACTTGGCCTTACCTCTCAGCCTGAGCAGTTCTGCACTGTACAGAAGCAGCAAAATTCTGCACCACAAATGGAGGCTGATGATCTTATGGACACAGAAAACTCTCATAGAGCACAAGGATTCAAAAGTAGCATCAGAAGGCATCCAGATCCAAACAACAAGAAATTCTTGTCATCATCTTATCATCTGTTCTTGTGGGCATCTTGGAGAGTTTGCCTCATTTCTGGATTTAGTCTGTCTCTTTAAATATTATAAACCCAGAGTGACTCTATGATGTTGTGATCTGAGCTTCTTGGTTTTTTTTGTTTTTTTTTGTACTGAAGATAGTTCCTTAAAATCCAGACTGAATGATTAGGGGAAATCATGGCAGACATGAACGGAACACTTAAAAAGCTTTTTGTAAAAGTCTGCTTGATAAAGTAACAAAAGGGAGGCTGGAAACATTTCAGACAAGCAATCAACTCAGTTACAGAAACCATCATCCTGGTTTAAATGCATCCATGGCAACTGTAATATAAGTCTGATATTTATAGTTCTAAACTTCATTGTGTACTTCATTGTGTACTTCATCTCTCACCTAGCGAAACTTTCAAGCCTCACAATTACCTGAGTGATTGAGAGTTAATGGATTTGAACTGCCCGTCCAGACACATCAGGCGCTTTGTTTACGTAAAGCAAAATAAAACAGTTCATTAAGCTCTACAGTCTGGAAGACATTCAACACTTTATATTAAATTCCTTTCATTTTTTTTCAACATTTTTCAGCTGTAGGAAAATGCAGAAAATCATTCAAGTAAGTTAAGAGAAAATTTTCAGCTGCACTTTGGTGGGCAAACTGCATTACTAAGTCACATAAGTAGGCAGATTAAATCAAGTATTGACTTACATCCCTATTAACTTAAAGGAAAACCACAGTATTTCATAGTATTATTGCTCAATAATGCTAGAAGTATATCTCTGTAACCACAAGGTCTATTTACACACTTTTGGAGTCAGTACAGGGAACACTTGTTAGATTTTTTAAGATGTGTACATCTGAGTATATGTGTTACTGGTGAAGAATAAATGATATGACACATAGCAAAAATAAAAAAGTTTCAGGCATGTCTAAAGAAAGACAAACATTTTCACGATGAAAATGAATATCCCTTTGAAATGATGCAGCTATAACTTTAAACTTTTATCAAATGGTAGTAGAACATATTATCATCATCTCAGCAAAGACCAACTCTGATAAAGTGAAGCAGAACTAAATTAGATATGTTTTACTTGTTAAGAAGCACCAGCTCCCTCCTGCGTTTTAAGTTACCTTTTGTGTAAGAAGGTGAAATATGGGGCACCAGTTTTGTTTTCTTTGTATTAGTAATGTCAATTATTCCCTTTCAAAATGTGTCATCTGAGGAAGAATTTTGGTCATAAACTGATTTTCTGCTACCCCAAGCCTGCCATTGGTCTTATTCTTCCTTTGCTCACAAATCATCTTGCCACATTACTACAGACAGTTCAGGTGAGGTCTGTCTACAATGGGCACTTTGGCACAGTTTGGTACCATCTGTTCTCAGTCCTTCAATTAGGGTTCCTCGAGTTTTAGTAATAATTGATGACAGATGCTAAGGTCAGTTCTAAAAAGCTCACTGGTCATTCACATAGCTGTATTTTATGAATCTTGATCAATTTAGATCAACTGCCCTTGCCTTGTCATTTCCTAATGGCAGCACAAATTTGGTTGGTGTTTTCAAGAAATCCACAGAATGAGAAATTCCAAGCAAACCTTTTGGGAGATACGTTCATGGAAATGGCAAAGGAAATTATCGAACATAACTTCAATTTTTCTGTGGACAAGTAGGTTCAAGACTATATTAAAAAAATTGCTGACATTTAAAATGTTTTTTTTTTAACTATAAAGGGAAGAAAAATAATCATACATAACCTTGCAACAGTGGTTAATTCCTTCAAATTTCGTGATAATTCCTTTCAGATTGCTCCTGAAGCTCATTCAAAATGAACCACTAAGTACTTTACCCCTACTTAACCAGCTAGAAAAATCACACAAGTCTACACTTTCCCTTTCCTTTTTCTTTCTTTCTTTTTCTAGGTTTCATGAATATAAAATGCATATGGTTTTCTGCCTGAGTCACACTTCAGATGGAAATTATCAGCCTGATTTATAAATGAGGACCCAGTTTAAAAATAGTGGAATTTTCCTTTAACTCCAGAGACCATCCAGCTGAGGTTTTTGACTTCACAAAGCAAATGAAAAATAAAACTTATTTCGTTGTCCTTGCACGTATTTAATGAGAAATGTGTCGCCTGGTCTCACATGAAGCTGAATAAATGTAGCTGTCTATGATTAGACCACAGTTCTTCATACCTGCAGGGTTCAATATCCCCACACAGCCAGATTCATTTACTGGGATTGCTTCACTGATTCGGTCTGCTCTCCACTTCTATTCTTCTATAAACTCTTACCTTCAAGAGAAAGTAAAAGCATCTTTGGTTAAAGGTGAGTAGTCAATCAGCCACTGACTGTTATCAATCAAAATTTAAATCAAGTTATATTTACGTAGCTATAAAGGCAGTATGGCTGTTCATGGATTCATAGTACTTCCTGAAGGGAAAAAAGTGGAAGTATGTGAACACATACCGAGTGTAATGGAGGAAGGACAAGTAAAGTGAATGCTTGAGTTTAGGACCACTTGTCCTGTAAGTGCAATTTATAGAGTCTATTGAATCGTGTCCTAGGATGTGACCTAATCTCTTTTTCTTTGGATGTGACCAATTGCAAAAATGGCTGTAAAAACTAGTTTCAATTCACACACACACACACACACAGTAAAAAGGAGCTATCTTAATATAAGGATAAAACACTTGATAAGATTTCCTGAAATAAAAAAAAACATCTAGTTTTGCTTACAATTACGTTTGGTGGGAGAGAAGCAGAAAGTGAGGACACATCTCAGCAACCCCTGGATGTGACGACTCTGCTTCATGCTTGTTTTTAAAAGACTTTAAAAGACTGGGACTATTTGAACTGAACATATGCCACAAACAACCATCGGTGCAGCTGTCAAACTTCATTAAGTTTTGACCTCTGAAACCTGCAGGATATATTCCATCTTTTCACATGACAAACGGTAAGAAAAACAACTGGTTTCATGAGTCATTTTCTTTACTTTTTATTTTCATCTCCCCAATCCCTACTAGTAAAGTTAGTTTCCGGTGATGTTTCCTTTTATTTGAATGACTTTAAGACTAGAAAAAAAGTCGCCATACTTCAAGTAAAAGTGTTATTTTATGTATTTTGGTTTGAAGTGTTTCTTCAGCACATCCACATTGGAGACAAGCCTTCCATCTGTGCTGAATGAGAGAGGAGTCTGAACCAACCAAGGGCTTTCAAGATCTACCGGCCCATCCACACAAAACAAGTGTTTTAGCTGGGAACACTGTTAAGAGACAAACAGACTTAATAATATTTCTATGCATGCAACTTGTTGTGTTGTGTTATTTTTCTGCAGCACACACACATGTCTGCATGTTGGCATGTGAGAAGTTCAGAGAGGGTTTCAGTCAGAGCAGTTTTACTGAGTGAAGCCTTATTTGGTAAACATTAGCTTCAATTGTAAAAACGTGATGTCGAAAATATTTTATTCATTTAGCTCATATGCTGCCATTGTTGTTCATGTTGCATACATTCTGGGTAATGATGTATGAGGGTTGCAGCGGTCTTGGCACCACATAGCAGAATATGTGTTCAATGTTTTCTGATCAGTCTTTTCGATGTGAAACCGACTGATAGAGAAAACAATGATGAAGAAATCACTGAAAACACACTTAAAAATGACGATCTAAACTTTTTTAAAATATCTACATTCTTCATAAACTGCCCTCCTGTTTACTAGGGAAAACTAGGGGAAACTAGGGAAAACTAGGGAAAACTAGGGGAAACTAGGGGAAACTAGGGGAAACATGCTCCAACAAATGACACGCAAGTGAGTCACTATCAGCGTGTGATTAATGGATGTATTAAACCTTCAGCAGACATTCTGTTCATTACACATTTACAAATAACTAAACAGGCTGATTTAAGTTCTGAATCAGCTGCACGTTATTGAACATGATTCATGATTCTTTTTCACCTTCTAATTACAGTGCTAAACATATGATGTTAACCTAAAATAAGGATTTTGATGAGACCCTGTATTTGATCTGATTGGACTCAAAGTGCTTGATCACATCTCCCTTTTCAAGGCCTTTAATCCTGTTAAACTGGTAGTAAATCTAAGATTATATGAGATGCTTACAAATAATATGAATAAAATGAGGTTTTTACTGTTTAAGCAATCTTTGTTTTGTGCATCTGCAGCATGTGGACGTCAGACAGAGGACACATCTTAAAGATAATCTCCACAGAAGGAGAGACAGGTGATATTGCCTAACCTGAAAATGATTTAGTGCTTCTACAAGGTAAAACTTGGTGGCCTTCATTGGATATCATCAACGTGAATGTGTCTTATTTGTATTTATGTTGGGACTGACTTGAAAATTCTCTAAATCTCCTTGTAATGAAATTGTTTCATATATCACCATCTCTTCTCCCAATTTGTCCCACTCTTTCTGCATCTATCACTTCTGCCTCACCTCACAGCAGCTTTATTGTTCTCTTACTGCAGGGACATTTTTATCTCCATCTCCACCCCACCTCCATGTTTCCTTTATTATTTTTCGTCATTTATTATGCTTAATCGTCCTTTCGCTCACTTTCTTCTGATATGAACTTGCTTCCTTTTTGTTGCATGTAAGCATGTGTCAAGATTCTCGCAAATGCTTTTCTCCAACTTTTTAAAAAAATTTTCACCTCTTCTGAGTTTCTTCACTTTGTCCTCTGTCTCATTATCTTTACCTCCAATTTACTCTCTTCCGCTTTCCTTTTTCTATCACCTTGTAGCTCTGCCCATCCATCTTTTTCAAGAAGTACATAATCCCATCTGTCTCATACCTGGTTGCATATGGATGCAGGGATCTTGAGCTCAACATTTTCCTGGGTTTTTCTCTCAGTTTTCTGAAGTCATTTGTCTTCTCTGTTGACAGCTCAGTCAAAAAAAAACAAACCTCAGACAGACGACTGGAAAACAGACTCGCTGTTTGCCTAATGACATCAGGTCTATTATTTCTAATCTGCATGGCAGAGGACAATGGCTTTAAGTGGCTGTTTGTTCAGTTTGACAGCATAGACAATGAAGTTGAAGCTGTAGAATAGTTCAGAATAATGTCTGAATCACATGTGCAATAGAAGAGCAACTTTCAATCTAGCTATTTGAGTTAGTGATTTGTGTGAACATGACGTGTTTTCATCTCTCAGCAACATGCAGGTAGTTATTTGATTAAAAACTGCCAGTCTTGAAAAGCGACATATTGCAATGTGGCAAACTGAAGACCAAAGAATTTAACCTTTTTAGGGGAATTGATTGAAACTTGAAGGAGAGTTGTGTTTGAATGCTTGGATGCCTCCCAAAATTTCTCTCCAAACCTTCTGATCTTACACCATCACAGTTGGCTGGTTGAAAAAGATTTTACAGAAAATCAAACTATCCCTTTTAGTATTTTATCAATATGATGGCAGCTGGAAATCCAGTAGCAACAGATAACGTGCATATCATGTAATCCTGAGCTAGGGTTTGAGTAAATGAAGGGCAGTGGACCCTAAAGCTGAATACCACATAAGAGGCAGGAGCAGTTTAATATTCTTTTAAAGAAACATTTCAAATTAGCATTTGGAGGAGGTTTCTGGTTACAAGTTTTAGAGAAAAACAGACAACATTTAGGTAAAAATGCAACAAAATGTAAATCATGAACGACATAATGATGTGGCAACAGACCAGAGCAGATGTAAAGTGACAGAAGTCAAAGGCAAATTCGAAAAAGACAAACAGGGACCACAACAGATGGATACAAACAAGCGTACTGTAAGCCATACACCCCATTATGCTGTACGAATCACAGTAAATGATTATTGGACAGTTATGTTCCTCATGATTTACACTGAATGCCGTTGTTCAGTGAAATTGAAAAGGTAATGTCTGTGACGTTAAAGCAAGACCTGGTTTATTAGCGTTCAGAACAACGAACCTTGATCCTACATTCTGCGTGACAATCCTCTTCTTTTTTTCCTTTTCCATTTCTTTTCCATTACCTAAAGTTTATCGAAAAATGGGTTTTGTTGTGTATTTCATAGTCGTGCATGTTAGAAAATTGTATGAAACAGCCATCAAAGTCTTTGCTTATCACTGTGCTTTTTCAAGTGAAAAGTTCAAATGCACATTTAGCTAACGATGGTGGTCATGATCCGGGCCTCTCATGCTTCTTGTTCTGCATTATTCACCCGTTTTCATGCTGTACTGCAGCCTTTTATGTGAAAATTTTAGACAAGAACAGGATATTAACATTAGCACCAAAGCTGCGAGGAGATTTTAAAATCACCTTTGCAACGATGTATTACTTTATGATGAACACTTCAGTTACTAGTCTAAATAAGAACAACAGAAAGCTCTGTGGAAATTATGCATGACTCGCTGTTATCTGAATTATGTAGTCTCTTAAACCTTACAATATATTTCTGTATACACCAAGAGAAAAAAACATGGTGCTATCTCAGTCTTGAGGCTGCTGAATTAATTGCTATAATGTAAAGTGTAAGCACTTCTGTTGATTTTGTTTATTACAGTTGAGTTTGGCATTTTATTTAGTTGTCAAAACTCGAGCTCTTGTATAATTTAGACATGTTTTCTGTCACTGTGTGTATTTGAAGTATGTCATTAAGACTAGAATAACAGATAGGAGGCAGAATTTGAAGGACAAAAATAAATTTGAATGACTTTCTGATGCAAATGCACAGCAGAAACAGGAAAATCAACACAATCCAAAGAAAATAAATGAAACCAGGCAAAATGCATGCTGAGAGAAATAATCACTAATAAAAATGGTATTCAGAAACTGAGACCAGGTGGCAGAAAGCAAAATTAACTGGTACTAAACAAAAAGGGAACAGACTAGAAATATAAAACAGGAAGTAAAGATAGCTGGGATTCAGAATTGAGGTCTGCACTGGGATGGGGATCCCCCAAGACAACACAAAACTAGGAGGAATGGGAAGTTTTAACGTTGCTGCAGGCAGGATCTGTGCTGCCAGAAAATGCCCTGTGGGTCCTGCAGTGACAGAACCTTGGTAACCACTGTGTTGGAATAAATATCTATTCTTTCAAGAAAATGGCTAAAACAGGACTTCAGGGTACAAACAATAAGCTGCGAGTCTGACTGAGTACGGTTAGTTTAAAAAGCTAGTCTTCCTTCCTCTTTTTCAATGGCTATTACTAAACAGCTTTTAAGTGTATTATTGTCACCTTCTGAATTGGAGTGTGTTACTTTATTGTTGATTTTTCTTTTTTTTTCTCGAGTTGATGTGTATTCCTTAAGTATGTTATTAGGTGTCATTTTCTTGCTAATTTACCTTGAAATGATGTTTGCTACTTGTTAACAGATTCTCGTCACTTACATGTGATTCAGAAAGTTAATAATATGTTAGGGAATCAGTAGATTTAATCATGCAAATTTTGATAGTTTGGTGCCTTTCTTCATTGTTGCTGCAAACAAGGGGGCAGCTTACCTGTCATGACCAATGACAAAGGCTAGATTGACAAGCATAGCAATTGTATATTTCTTGAAAGCAAGGTTTCTGCATTGCTTGAATTTTGCACCACTGATCTTCTGTGACAATCTTAATGTTTTTCTTGGTGTCATTTTAGATTTAAGTTGTCTTCCAGTCTGGACTCTTTCTGGGCCGTTCTAAAACATTTCTTGACTACTTCTGGTCCGAGTTACACAACCAATACCATCCTGAATAATATTACCATCTTTAGGTAGAAACTCCAGCTTTCCAGTCCATGAAAAACAAGCGATAAGTACTTCACTTCACCAAGATGGAAAAAGCTCACTAACCCAGTCAAATCTTCCACAGACAAGAAAAAACATTGAGGAATTAATCTTCACATGAAGTTGGACCATCTCCTACAACCACAGTCTGGTTACAAAGTCATGTTTTTTGGTTTTTTTTTTTGTATGAATGTGATTGTAGTTCTTATTGTTCAAAATATTGCCAATACATGATGGAAAGCCTGCCGTACCAAATGATGGTTGAGTACTACACAAACTATTTGTCCAATTAAGTTTTGAGTTTGGACTTAAATGCATTTTTCTGTTCTATCCGCCATATCTCTCTTCAGATGAGATTGGAGATGCGTTTCACAATCAGTAGAGGGCAGACTACATCTGCAGCATATAAACAAATGGACATACAAAGGTAAATAAAAACTTACATTAAGATCTATTATCAAACTGCAGGTCTAACCCACCCACACCTCAATTGTTAGCTTATACAGAGCTAGTGATCCTACTCATGCCACCACACACACTTTTAAAGCCACACGTTGTGTTTACCATCTGATTTATGCCAGAGAAAATGAAAAGTAGAGTCAGGGTGCTCCATCTGGATGCTCTCCACTGCGGCTGCTTGCGTCTGTCACAGTAGGATCAACTCATTTCACAGCTAAGCGCCCTGATTGACTGCGTGCATGTTCGCTTGAAGAGTGCAGTATCCCCTCCTCACAGTAAACACAGCTCAAAAACAAGGTTGTTCACATTATTATTTGAGAGCTATTCCACTGAATACACTTTTTGTGTTTATTTAACCAACCAGCTCTATCAAATCTGTAAAAAGGACTTTAAAAGGATGACACATTTACCCAGTGTACTTAGCGTCTGTTTGTGCCATTACAAATGATGCAGGAAGGTAAATGTAGGTATACAATAAAGGAAAGTAGAATGAATCATTTAATCACTGTCTTATAGGATTGCACCACAGTCTCAGACCTGATACAACTAGCCATATAGTGCAGGTGTTATGACCAGCTTAGCTTCAGCATAAATGATTGAATAGGAAGGTTTATTCTTAGATACAATATGTAGTAGTTTCATTATCCAAAGATTCAAATTGTGAGATGTCAAAGTTTTGTTTGGCAGTTGTTTTCTGTCGGGGTAGCGTTGTATCATATCTCCAATGAGCATTAAACTATGTATTCAATAATTCAAACCCTAACCATGGACCTAACCAGTCCTAATCACAACCATCAGCTGGACTGAGTGAAGTAGAAAGCAAGTAATCTCATAATTACAGTAAAAGTAAAAAAAAAGTGAGGGGAACTTAAATGGGATTGTACACAACAACTTCTCACTTAAAGGGCAAGAGTTTCACGCCATCCACCGGTCCTTTCTTTCCCCTTTAAATAGAACTTTTGATGTAGTCAAGAATGGCAACAGACAAGATGTTGGTAGCGTAAACATTGTCATGTCTCAATGGGAGTGAAAATCTAATGACTGGAGCTGTACATCAGTAGGAAACTGAAGACGGAAACTGTTTACAATTTTTGAATTTGACATATTTTTCTGCGGAGCAACGTGCATTTTTTAGGATCTGCAATGAGACTGCATTGTCAGAACAGTTGAAAATTAAAATTGAGATTTGAGGATTTAAAGGAAAAAACTGAAAATAGAAACCAAAAAATGGCAAACGTGTTGTTCAAAAGGAGTGGGCAGAAGCCAATGCTTATTCAATCCCACTCCTTCTCCATAGAAAGAGTTAAATAGAGGAATATGAAAATCTGCAGTCAATCATAACTGAAGTAACAACATTAAAAGTAATCCTACCAGTGATGAAAAGTGCTAGTTTAGAGACTGTGTGGCCTCTGGAGTGGAAACTGCAGTTCCAACTTATGGTAGGTATGGCACCTGCATGAGTTTTATCACAGTTATTCAGTTGTTGTAAATTTCATTGAACATCATTTTCTCTAAACAAAGACAATTAAAGGTTCTCCAGGGTTACACAGTACCCTAATGTACATATATCTCCCAAGGAAGAAGGAGTGCATAACTCTCCTAGAAGAAAGGTAGGATGCCCAGGAATGAGCCGAGTGGAGCTCGTATTTCATTGATTCATGGTTTGGTCACCAGTACCTTTAATTTACCTGAATGCAAACATTGTGTCATTGTCTGTGCATGCATGGACGTTGTTTTAAAGGTTTTGTTCGGCTCCTTGTCTCTTTCTTTTGTTCCATCTTCTGTTTCAGTTTTTCCTGGGTTTACATTTTGCCTCATATCTAACATTACTTCCTGTTTTAGGTTGTGGAAGTTGCGGTCTTATAAGCCCAGCTCTTCCCACCAGGGTCTAGTTTACACACACATTACATTTGTCACTGTCTCCTCTCAGTAGCCTATTTACACAAGTTTTTACTTTGTTTCTTGTCAGATCCTTGTCTAAGCTGTATTGTGTGTTTCTCCTCCTATCAAGTAAATTTCGGCTCTAGCCATACTCAGCTTTTTATTGGCCCTTTTTTCTCTGGGTTCCCTGCTTCCGCTGTGCCTTTTGATAGATAAAAGTTGATCTATTTTACACCTGCCTCCCGCCAGACCCTTGCTTGAATTTGGGTCCATTTCTTCAAACAATTGCAAGACACACTGCAATTTTCGGTACTAAATACATAAGAATAAGAATATGTTTTAATAAATATACGCGTGTTTATTAGGATGTATGTGTGGACTTAGATAAAAGCCCCAGCAATGTAAGATATAAACATACATGCATATCCAAAAAGATCTTCCTAGATATAAAATGATGTGGGCAGTTTGGGGTAGTATGACAATGTTTGCAAGCATTCTCTTCATTCATATGTATGACCATAATGTTTTGATTGTGTGCACTTGTGTATAAAATTACAATTAGTTTATGAATGCATATGTTGGGTTATATATATATATATATATATAAATGCTAATATGAATTTAAATTTGCCATGCAAATAAACATATTATGTGTGTGTGTGTGCGCACATACCCATTTCTCTCTATTTGTCTTTGTTGTACAGAAACACAGATCACTGAGGTGGAATCTGTGACCTCGGACATGTTTAACGGTGATTAATTTCTGACAGAGAAGCTCATTATTATTTTTCTCTCTTAGACTTTGCTTCAACAGTTTCCAGAGGGGAAAGATTTGCATTTGCATTTTAATGTTTTAAGCTGGCAGACGATCAGCAGGGATTTAAGAAACAGCTACAGAATGAATTTCACTTTTTTAAAGTTAACTTGCAACGAGTACATGTGAACCTTTGCAGCATAATGTACTACAGTCAGAGTTTGCACTTTTTATGTGGGTATTTGGTATTATTCATCTTGCCATAAAGTCTTTATAAAAGTATATTTTCTGGTGGCCCTCTTTGTGGGTAGCCTTTAACTTTAACTGGCCCATCATGAAGGCTTATGGTTTGTCAAACTTACTGACAGCACTCTGAAGACTCTTTTCTGTCGGTAAGACTATTACAATACTACTGATAAATACTTCAAACAAAAGCTAGCTATATACTAGGCATGTAACTTGATCACGATACAACATTATATCGATTCAAATTCAGCTTCACAAATTCTGCCTCAATGTATATTTGATTTCATCAGATTCAGAAGCCAGTGATGATATGAGAAGATGTCAGACGCTTATTACAATCACCCCCATTCAAATCAAATCACAAAAAAGCAGGTTATTAGGTTCTATTTAAACTCTAGAATGAAAAGGCATCTCTATGATGTCCTATGCGTACCAACTGCACAATCTGAATCACAAGCTAGGGCTTGGAGGTTCATTGTATAGGACAAGTCTCAAACTAGTAATCTCTTAAATGAGAATCACAGGAGTACTGATTTATATCTCCTCTTCACTTCTTTACATGGTAAATGGCACATCAAGGCGATATGAAAGTCAAAGAAGAAAGTCAGAGAAGGCGTGAGACGACACACTCTGGATGGAGTTATTGCCCAGGGACATCACTTCCTGGCCAGTCAGTGGCCTGCAGTCCGTAGATGTCACATTTTCAGATTAACTTGACTGGTTTGGAACCCCAGCCAAGTATGTACTAAAAAAGTACCTGGTACCAGGTGTTACTACCCGATGGGAAGCCCTAAAAATTTGTCAAGCCGAGTAAGTTCTAGTAGACATTAAATGAATTAATGCTCATGTAAACATAAATGGAAATGGGTTCGGAAAGCGTAGTCATGATACAATGTGTTTAGAATAGAAACATTTAATTTCTATTGCAAATTTGGTGTCTTTCATTAATGGAGAACTGTATACATTCACACGCTCACATAAAAACAGTAGATAACAATTAATATGTATATAAAATATGTAAGAGAAAATGTTTTTTTTTTTAAAGCAAGTAGATAAAACAGATTAGAAGTGACGTGTGTTATTGCATTTAGAATTTTGTGGAGTGATGGGGGCACCTTTGGGAACCTTTTTTATGAAACTGGACCAGCGTAGTTATTATACTGTGCATGTTATTGTGTAGAAATTATTATGTATGTGTGATTATTATGTAGAAATGAGCATTTCCACCGGGGTGTCATGTTTACAAGACTGCTGATCAGAGCTGGAGCCAATAAATCCCAGCTATAGCAAAGTGATTTGATGCATGACTGAATGCTGCTTGGAGAATTTTCCAGATGCTAATGAATGATAGCTTGTCCTCTTTGAAAGAGGCTTTCGTCATATGCATACACATGGCCAGAAAAAAACAACTCCTCACTTGTTTTCTCCTTCCTTCACAAGATTGGGCACAAAAACAAACATCAGTGAATTCAGGCTGGTCATGTTGAGGGGATTTTCTCTGATTACTACATATCAGCAACATATTTTCATCAACTAACAGCAAAGGCAAAAGCTGAACACTCAGAGAAACATCAGTGTAGGTAAAGATGAATCCATCACACAGTTTTCATCTCCGGGAAGAGTGGAAAGTGTGGGACAGAATAATCACGCATACCTTCGAATGCAGAATGGAGCACTGAAACAAATCACCTCTTGAGATTCAACAGTTTGTGAGAATGTTTGCCTACAAAATTAGATATTGATTTGCCTGGTTGCTCTTGAGCTCTGGTGTTGGATCCCTGTCATTCATTGGCTTTCCATCATCAACCCCTCCGCTTCTCTCTCCTTTGCCCTGTTTCACAAATTAACTCTCAGTTGCAGTCTCGTGTGTTGTATGATACTTACTGCGTATGCACAAATTTAAGTCTTTTTTTCTTCAGAAGCAGAATCCCCCTCTGAACAAGGCATAATTTGCTTGCTTCTCATGGCACCCATGCTGGATTTATACCACATTAAAAGTGGGTTGCCCTACTTTGGATAAACTAATGTAAACAGGGAAACTCAGCCAGCACTTTTAGTTTTTTTTTATTACGCCATTATGCTTGATCCTTGAGGGCTGAGACTGCAGATTTTTCCATGAACAGGTAATAGGGTAGTTCTTCTCTTTGAGTGCAAATCAGTACAATTTACGAGGTGGTGACAATTTTGCACACTTCTACCCCTACTTGAATAAATTGCACTATTGAGGCAGATCAATTGTAGGCAAAAGCACAGACTCTCAGAACTCCGTATAACAACATTTATTCTCTTGTCCATATGCTTCATGTTAAAGATGGAGGTGATGATTTCAATGCATCTACTTTTCTTTTGTGCCCTCCAGCTCCCTTTTTTCTGTTATTTCTTAATGCTTTCATCCATCTAAAAAACTCTGCCCCCATATTTTTGCTGTTTTTTTAGCCCTTACTTTCATTTGAGTGATTCCCTCTTTATTTTCTCCGGCATACACTAGTCTTTCAGGGCTCAGATACATTTCCTGCATAATGCTCCTCCGGCAGTACAAAATTCCTCTATAAATCCCATCTGGTGTTGTTTTCGATCCGGTTCCCTGAAACCGTTCATTCTTCTGTAAATGCATAAATAGTCTGTAAAGTGTGAGTGTGCATGAATCTGCAGTAGAACTGTGTTGTTGTTAAGCATGCTTCCTCACAAACACACGGATGCCTGTACGGCAAGAGCTGCACACTTGCGTGACACACGCATGCATGTTTGCGCTAAATTGCACTCTGCTATGACAGCGGTGTCTGGCAGCTATCAAAACAAAAGGCGAGTGGTCTTAATATATGCATACATGTAGAGGCTACTTTAATCAGTCAGGTGCATCTGACAGGCCCAGCAGCCTTATTTGTCATGTCCACGCTGGTCTGCTGACTGCATCACGAACCAGTTCTCTATCGGGGCCTCACATTTCACTGTATTCTTATTTCCTTTAACTTCAGTATTTGATATTACTCTGCTTTGATTGTTGTTCATTTAGAAATACGTCATCAAACTGTCATGGCTACTTGGACTAAATGCTGCACCGGACACTTCTGCTCTGTTAGCTGCAGTATGTAACATTATGCCTCGAGTTAATGTGTTTATATGTAGGCAATGCTTGCTTCCAGCAATAAGTCACAACCCAATATCTATGTATCCCTAGAGGCTGTCCTGTAATCTGATGTTGATGTAAGTGGTATTTTTAATGCTTCCGCAGCTACTTTTAGAGTATCTGAACTTGTCATCCCAAACCTGAAAATATACATTACATTTTTTCTCTATTTGAATCAAATATCTTCAAAATACATGAATGCAAAGTGCTACCTAGCTCGGCCACATGTTGATTTCAGTGATAAGCCTTCTTGTATCACTCTTTCAAGTTTGGATGATGAACACAGGAAGAAGCATTTTTGAGCAGTTTTAAAAATGTACAATAATACATTATTTTTTGTTTTTTTGCATGGGCCCCATTACCATATGATGCAATCAGCACCTCCCAAGATGGATGTGATTGGTTTCAAGAACAACAAACAGCTTTTTTGTTTACTCTATGCCAGAATTTTAACACCATTCTGGCAACATAAGATGCTCGTTCTACTACAAAATGGTCAAAATTGTAGTTTGCAAAGCAGCACCTTGGGTCCCTCCAGAATGATACAGTTCAAATAACCACAAATTTTGCTCCCTGATGTAGGTCAGAAAAAGATTTTAGTATAGTATCTGTTTTAATTCTAATTCTCGTATAGCCTTCGTGTCAGTTTTCATCTCAGCTAGGTGTTTGATTATTTACTGATGAAATGAATACAGCCAAAATCAACACAATCTGTAATTTAAGAAAGATTTTTAATAGGTAACTTTTACAGCACACATTTTTATATCATAGCAGGAAATTCACGTGTATTACTGATCACTGCATTCCACAGATCCTGCTGTAGTGCAAGTGAGTTCATCTTCAGGAAAAACAAAGCTTTACCATCATTGTTATTCATTACACCTGTGGTTTTAATGTCATATATTTTTTTATAGCTGTATGTGAATCCAATCATTTGAAAGATAAAACAGCTTCTATTACAATGTTCATGCTAAATTTTAAAATCTGTCCATTTATTTTGAGATGCAGACCAGATGTGCCATTGACAGCCATATTGAGTCATTTCTGCTGTGTACCAATCTCTCTCTTCTATACACTGCCAGGTCACACATTTAGTTAAACCTGTCAGTGGTGTTTTGGCCTTATTAAGAATATTCTTGTTCTTTACCTGAGTTAACTTCTGTCTCTCAGATCCCTGGACCTGTCACCTGCTCCTCGTGCTGCCAGCCTTTAATACCAAACTTCCAAAAATCTCTGAATTACAATAAATCCTCCAGTAAACCAGCTTAGTGTCTGTATTATGGGTTCAATCATCGCTAAAGTCCTTGACAACGTACCTGGTTTTCTGGTCACCTTAAATTACAACTCGTCCATGATCAAGGCAGCACAGGTATCTAACTATATGACAAATACATAACTTTATGAAATGATTAGCCAGCTAGATGCTAATGAGTTTTAGTATCGCATAGTGTTAGGGATGTACTGCTTAGCTGTGTCATGATGATTTCTGGCCTCCTTAGTAACCTGTTATAAAAATTTACAAGAACAGGCTCTGGATTATCAAGCATAACTCTGAATCTGTTTATATTTTTAGAAATTATGCCGATATTAGTTAACCTATTTAACACAATAAAGCAGCTTTTTTTTTTTTTTTTTTTAGAAAACATTTTCTCTTCAAACCTAAATGTACTGACATAAAATACATTCAAATGATATTCCTTAAAGATATGAAGACATCAGATGAAATCCCCTTTGGCAATCAAAGTGTTTGGATTTGGTTGGACATTCATGTCAAATGACCTGAACGTACAACCAGACATTTCCCTGCTCCAACACACCTGATTCAAATGAACCGTTAAGGAGCTTGTGCAGAACTGGACAAGCTGTTTGATTGATTGGCACTTGGATGGTGGGTGTTTCAGTTGATGTATCCCGTGGTTACTCACCTGGGCACATCACCTGGCTTGGAGGATGTAGCCGTGGGGTGAGCTTGGGAATAAAACCTTTTGTTAACCGCAGATCAGGCCGCAGATTAGAACGCAAATTAGACCGCCATTACACTGCACTCCAGTCCAGTGACCTTCTGGTTGGTAGACGACTGCTATTCCACCTGTGTTAAGGCACCTAGCTAGCATACAAGACTAACTGATTAATATACTAACGTAAAATGTTAGCTTGTGTTTGTTCTGCTCTGAGGACTAGATGTGGTAACTGACTGCTTTCTGCTGAGATGCTTTAGCATTAATGTTGTGTTACTGTGGAAAGGAAATTCCGTTTTACAATACTGTAGTTTTACTGTTCATTGGTTTGAAATGGTACCAGATTTTAAACTGATTTTTTCTTTTTCTCTGATTTTGCTCCTTTTCTCGTTTTCCTTCATCACACCTTCAAGTCAAACAAAGTCTGCTGCAAATGTAACGCAGAACATAAGCATGTTCTGTTATAGCGAGAATTGATGGTAAAGGAAAAAACATCCTCAAGTGGATGAAATGAAGCATCAAAGCAAATGATTTGCATTGAGGATTTTTTGTCATGGAGTTATAGCTAATAACACCCTCTGTTATACGTTTCCTTCCCATTTTAATGGAAAATGAAATTTCCCATTTGCTTGTACTGCTATGGTAAAAGCTTTCTAAAAAAACTATTCACAACAGGATGCTGGACAGCATATTTATGTTTTAATTATTGTAGTCAACTGGTTGGAATGTAATTTCTAAAAGAGACTGTGGATTATCGTTTAAATGAGCCTTCACTGTTTTCTACAGTTTGTGTTCACCTTGCTGGACTCTTGATGCACTTTCTTCATCTCTTCATATGTGTGTGTGTGTGTGTATTAATATAATTTTATGGTCATTGCATAAGCTTGCGAAGCCATCAATGCAAACTGACATCTAATTATGGCTAATGGCTTCTCGTTAAAGAGAGTTTTGGCTATTTGCTTTGGAGCTTTGCTTGTTTAAGTTACGTTCAAATCCAGTTTCTCCTCCTGCCAGTAAACGTTGCTATTAATCAGTCAAAACAGCGCTGGCAGACAAAAAGACTGACTATCACTCAGCCTCTTCCACAAACACATTCATAAACTCCTGTCAAATGATAGTGAGTCTCTGTATCTTCTTCTCCCTTTTACAGCTGGTTCCCTCTGTCCATTCTCCCTTCTTTTTATCTCTGTCTCACTGTCTGGATGTTATGAAGTTGAAATAAAAGCTCCACTGGTGCTGCCTGGGGACAAATATTCAACTGATGCTTTCTCCAAGGCCGAACATATAAAACGCAGACAGATAGTGACAAGCAATGTCCCGGGTCCCCAGAAATTAGATTTCTCTCCAACCTCCCCTCAGTTCAGTGTCTCGCTGCCTAGGCTTATCCATTGTCTGTGTCAAAAATCCACTCCCCCGAAAGTACACACCATTTTAGAGAACAGCTTTACTAGCGGATTTCAGTAACAGCAATTTTACAAGTACAATAAAAGTGGAGGACAGTGAGCACAAAGAAACAACAGGGCCTCTCAAGCAGTACTTGAATTAGCAGATTATAGAACATTATAGTCATATATGTCCTTTTATAGAGGTAAAAAAACCAACTGTTTTAAGTCTTTTTGGAAAGCGAATTCATTTTAATCCACAGCTTCACTTCTAACTGACTACACAAAAATAATGTAATGAATTATACAATTAAACTTGTCTGTGAGCTTTTGTACAAGAACAAACATTTTAGTTTTTCACACTCGTTTGAAATATCGTACGTATCGGAGTTACGTTTTGTGTCTGCACGCTATAATTTCTTTCTGCTACTATGAAACAGCATTCTTGTTGCTCTTGAATGGACGGAAATATGGTAGAGGTGCCAGTGATAAATACTGATTCCAACATCTTAACTTGTTTACCTAGCTAGATTTTTTCTGGGAATTTAGGAAAGTGTTGTGTCTTTTACCGACACACAGCTGCAGGAAGATATTCTCGGCTTAGACACTCTCTACCCTTTCAATTTAGGAACAGACAGAAACTGCAGACAGGGTGGCAAGAATAAAGGTGTGATTTCATTTCCTTTGATGACATGTTACTGTAAATTGTTGTTGATTGTTGGCTGTGAGTTTGTCCATTTTGTACTTAGAATTTATAGTGTTGACACCTGTATCGTTGCATCGATTTATATCTCTATCTATTATGGAAGACGAGAGTGGTCGTGCTTGATTATTATTCCTTTTTTCATCATCATCTCAAGATAAGTTAATTTTCTCGTTAACTCGAGATTATGAGGATCACTTTCTCTTGATAAGAGGACAATTTATCTCATTATCTCGAGAAAATAAACTCTGTTTTCTCAAGATCACCAATTGATTAAGGTGGGTTCAAAAGCAAGTGGTTACTGAGTTACACCTAGTTCCATTAAATAAAATAACAGGTGTGGAGGGCTTACAAGTCATGGCATAGGTATATTATGAGTAATTTTGTGAATGAGTGATCAGTAAAACAAAATTGTCAGACACATCACAATTTATGCCTTTGTCAACAACACTGTACTGGGACCCAGTTGAGGTGGTCTATCTATCTATCTATCTGTCTGTCTGTCTGTCTGTCTGTCATTATTAATGGATTATTCAGCTCAATGCTAACAATAGCATCGAGCTAATGGCATCATATTTTCCTGAAAGTCATTAACAAGCAGCTTGAGGGCTCTGGTTGTGTTCTCATGAAAAACATGAGAGATAAGGAAAAGGAGTAAAAACAAATGACTGCATGTCTGTTTGTGAGGGCCTATGTAAACAGACAAAAC
>JBBBVU010000017.1:22361226-22371388 GCA_037177055.1 Atherinosoma microstoma
CATAAACATGGTTTCTTAAGTCTGGATTGTTTTTAAATCTATGTTACAATATAACAAACATTTTTTAAAATTTTTGGGTCTATAATCTAAATAGACATTATTAGAATCTGACTATAAGCCAGAGCCAGCAGCAGCTTCGATCACACGTAATTAATTTTCAGTCTGGATGTGGAGCAGAGATGAACATCTCCCACTCTGACCATAGCTTGGAGGGTTTGTTGTGCAAGGACAGGTGTTGTGCTGAAAAAAGCACCACTGCAGTCATTTGTCTGTCAAGCATTTTATAAAATTGTTTGCCATTTCAGCTGTTTAGCATAAATCCAGATGTAGTTTATCATTCCCCAATTTACAATATACAACGGGAGAGCGAGCTTGGCCTGACTCTGTTATCATGCATGTTGCTATACTGCTGATGGGATGACCAAAAATCTATTTCCCTGCTGTCAAAGGGGGCTCAGTGTGAACTGTGTTATCACCAGCCCCATTCTGTCTAAACATCTTGCCTGCAGTCAGACATTTTTCTTGGAATTTGTTGAAAAACAGCATATTTGGAGCAGCATGTTTCTTCAGGCCACACAGGAATGAAGCAGATAAACATTAATGCACTGACAGATAACCAAATAAATCATACAGACACACTTTGTCAGTTTGATTACAGATGACATCCAAGGTGGCTCCACACAATCATACATCCCAAATTAAACATATCATCATAGTTGCATTTTAAATATATCAATATTTTAGTATTCAATACTTACTTCCAAACAAGCGTGTGCCACTGTGAAATGTGAAATGTCAATAATCTTAAGGCTTACAAGTGCATGATGAGGTTTATGTGGGAGAAATCTGACTGGCATCAGGGGACAACGGGATTAAAAGCTCGATCAGTTTGAATAATTCATGGTGTCAATGGCCGTTTACATCAATGATTAGTCTGTGACATGGCAGCTCGCTTTAACTGTCTTACCTAAGCAGGGCTTAAAAAAATATATCTGAGGTTGCTCAATTGATTGTGGTATTTGCAGTGTTGGTTAGAGCATAAAAATATCTATTTACAAATTACATAAAGACATTCCTAAAATAATCCTAAAATAAATAGTTTGGCATCTGAAATCATGATGCCATCTGACTTTTTAAAAACAGATTTTTACTTCTGTAGAAAGTGATCTCCTACTTATTGTAAACAGCTCACTGGCATCAGGCATTTTTCCAAAGTTACTAAAGAGAGCAGCCATGAAGCCACTCCTAAAGAAAAGGACTCTAGATGCCTCTATAATGAACAACTATAGACCTGTCTCTACCCTCTCTGTTTTATCCAAGATCATTGAGAAGGTTGTATTCAACCAGCTTAATGACTTTTTAAATGAAAATTACAGTCAGGCTTCTGACACCATCACAGCACTGAAACAGTTCTGGTCAAAGTGTTAAATGATATTAGGTTGAATACTGATTCTAGTCAAGTATCAGCCCTGGTTCTGCTGAATCTCAGCGCCACATTTGATACTGTAGATCACAGAATACTGGTGCACAGCCCGGAAAACTGAACTGGACTTTCTGGAGCGGTCCTTAAACCGATTCATTTAGAAGGCCGGAGTTTTGGGGTTTTTGCGATCGGAAACTATGAATCTGAGCGAGTGGCCATGACTTGAGGAGTCCCCCAGGGGTCGGTTCTTGGACCTCTTCTGTTCAACTTGTATATGCTCCCTTTGGGTCAAACACTGCAGAACTTTAGCATTAATTATCACAGTTATGCAGACAATACACAACTTTATGTGTCTTTATCACCAGACGACTGCAATCCTATAGACTTGGTAGCAAAGAGAAGAGGGTTTTAAAATCACTGACCAAGTTTGTAACCTTGGAGTGTTGATAGACTCAGATCTGACTTTCAACAGCCACATCAAAGATGTCACTAAGACAGCTTTTTACCATCTAAGAAGCATCAACAGAATAAAACGTTTAGCCTCCCAGAAAGACCAGGAGAAACTCGTCCATGCATTTATCTCCAGTAGACTAGATTATGGTAATGGTCTTTTAACAAGCCTTCCTCAAAAGACATTAAACCTATGCAGCTCATCCAGAACGCTGCTGCTAGAGTTTTAACCAGGACTTTTATAAAATATATGATTTTATGGGCTACACAGTGGTGTTAGTGCCGCAGCCTCACAGCAAGAAGGTTGGTTTATGCCTCAGCTGGAGAGGGGCTCAAACAATGGCCTTTCTATGCAGAGTCTGCATGTTCTCCCCGTGTATGCGTAGGTTCTCTCCGGGTACTCCGGCTTCCTCCCACAGTCCGTAGACATGCATGGTAGGTTAATTGGTCACTCTAAATTCTCGAGTAAGTGTGAGTGGTTGTTTGTCTCTCTGTTGGCCCTGCGATGGACTGCTGAGCAATGTTTATCACCTGTATTTTGCGATCATTAAAGTGCTGTAACATTCTAAAGAGGACATATTTTTCAGTGTGAAAAAGACGTCTTTTTGCCTTTAACTTTTTGAACAAATTTGGATGTATGTGTCTTTGCATGAATCCATTTTCTGCATTGTAGAAAAGATGCTTTTCACCTCTTACTCATCATATTTGGCAAAATCATCTTTTCAGTGTCTTTTCAATGTAATTTTTCTGGGTAACCTCGTTTCAAAATCAGAAAGAGATAATTAGATAACTAAAACATAAACACCTTAATTTCAGTACTTTATATATTTTGCCACTATACTCGGTTTTCATGTCAGGGTGAGCATGGTGTCAGGCTAACATGGCGCAGGGAGTATTGAGTCCAGTTCCATCTCATCAAATCAGAGACACTTCTCTGCACTCAGAATTGTTCCCCATCGGTTTTTGTGCTCAAATTTAGAACGGAAAAATACATACCTGCTTTTCTAAACTATGCCAAATCTATTTAGTTTGCCAACAGGGTGACTGAAGCAAAGAAGATGCAGTTGACCACATCTCAGAGTGCTTTGGACAAACTAGACTGGAAACATCTGTAAAATACTGATTCTGAATTTGTAAAGGTTTTCTCAAATAGATGTTTCCAGCAGTTAATTATCAATTTGAAATTTTATCTTCAACCCTGCTGAGCAGGAAAAGTATAAAGGAATAAAACAATTTTATGAAACAGTCCTTTCGACAGGATGATGGGAAGCTGCTTGTGGTGAGTATAATGTGGCACATCTTTTCACAAATTTACCAATAAATAACGAAAGTAGAAATTTAATTTAAAAATGGACTTGACTATGCCAAGAACAAAGAATACAGGACCATTAAAGAGAGTGGAGGGAGAAGCACAACACACACTGGGTTCAAATGAATAAACAGAGAAGGCCAACACTCTCAGGTTTGAAAGGGCACCCAAGTGCGGAGAGAAAACCATTACAATCTTTTACTTGCAAATTTTTGGATTATCTATGTCATGTATAATTTACGATATAAAACCATTTCACATTCTTTTACTGTAAGCAGGATGGTGCTTTATTATATTATTTATTTATTTCCACTTTCACCTCACCTTCTTTGACCAATTCTACTTTATTCATAGTTGAATTATCGGATGGCTGGCCCTCGGGCATAAACACATCCACAGCCCCCATCATCTGTGACCGCTCAGTTCAGCAGCTTTATGATTACTTTCAGCACATTTGCAAGGCCGGTTTGCTATGGTGTCAGTGTTGGTGGTGAAAAGTAACCACATATATTTACTCACTTTCACCTGTTTCATTACACATTTAAATTGAGGTACTTTGAATATTTCAATCAATTCCGTTTATTCACTTGCAGCTGAAAACAAAAGCTCATCTCTCTGAATTTGACAAATAAGGTGAAGAAGCATCAGGCAGATCATGCCTCACATCAGTCTGGTCCCACAGAAATATGTAACCAATATAATTTTTTTAAAATGTATTGCACAGTGGAAACATGTAATGTGAAGTTGGGACAACAGGAAGCTTTTCCTTCACTGTCGCGGTAACCAAAATGCCGCCCCAGGCAAGTTAGCAACACTGGTTTCTGTGAAAAAGGTTAGATTTTAAATCCACTTTCCGCTTATGCTGGCACATACGCCAGCCTCGTTGCCTCTTGACAAGCAAAGTTCCTCTTATCCCAGTTGTTTTTCTTTTTTTAATTCATTTTTGCAAAGATCTGACTTATTTAATATGAATTATTTAATATATAATATACAAAATTACTCACTACCTTTGGTTAGTTTGTCTCTTTATAATTTTTCACCTAAGTTCATCTGTCACCTGTGAAAGCTTACACAAGCAACACCATCACCTCTTTGACCTTTAAAAAGGGAAAACTTGACTTGTCATTGATTGGTGTTTTTTGCAAGACAGAATTATAGTTTTTTTTAAATACTATTTATTGCTATTCTTAAGCAGCCCTTTGCTGTCAGCTACCAATGACGCTCTTGTGCTGCCCTGGAACAAGACAATATTTGAAGCAGTATTTTATAAACACCTTACTTTTGTTTATCATAGTAACATTTTTTTGTCATTAATGAATAGAATCGCCACCCGCTAATTACAAGAAAGCATTTTCAAAAACAAAACCGGGACATTTTGCAAGCAGATACAGGTATGCAGTTACATATATAGAATACCAGTCAAAATTTTGGACATATTGACTTTGAATGAGTATGTGTGTGTGTGTGTGTATATATATATATATATATATATGTATATATATATATATATACAAGCATGGCACAGTGTCCCTTTAATATCATTTACTCCCTTTTCTTAACATGCTTTAAACCTGGAAATGTAGAAGCCTCATTACTTTTGATTCAGTGCATTTAAATGAACACAGTAACAAAGAGCTATTTGCTAATGTGGACAGAGGTTGGGGAGGGTAGCTGAGAAAAGGGCCAGTTCAGTAGCCTAAATGAACTGAGCATTCAGACTGAATGCACACTGCCTCGTTCATTAAGCTTTCTAATTGGGCATGATGGACTGAAATCGAAGACGACTGGACAGAAAGGACTTGTGACCTGAACTGTGATGTATGTATGCTGCATTAATGTAGCAGGCCTGGATCTGAATGGACATAGACTATACATGTGTCTGTTGCCTGAAATTGGTTTTGATAACTTTTGTTTAACTGACGTCTGTGATTTTTTAGTTTGTATTTTGTAGTAACCCACCTTCTGTAATTCAACCAGGGGAACGTTTAGAGGAAGGGTTTCAATTTTATGCATTCAACTGGAAATAATTTTTTCCAGCAAGGAAAAATCCAATTCAGAACCCTTTTTCAGCTAAATATTAAGATTATTTCTGCTGCTGTGGGTGTTGAAATGGATGTATTTTGTACATAAAATGTTTTGTGATGTATCACACACTGAGTGTGTTTCTGATGCTCAAAAAGACACATTTGCTCTTTGAACCTAAAAACTAACTCGACAAAGACACAGATGGAAAGGAACACATTTTTTTCCAGTTTCCCACTGTCAAAGTTTCTTGATGTAATGTCAAGCCACTTCCATACTCCACAAGAAGCAAAAACTTTGTTCTTGTTCTCGAGGCCACAAGAACAAAATTACGTCATTTTGTTCCCGCCGGATGTGTTTGAGGACAGTTCTCGAGGCATGGGGTTGGCAGAACTTTCTTCTCGTGGGGCCCCGAGAAGTATTTTGTGATTGGTGGGACATTTGAGGTAGGCCTAGATCACGTGGGAAAGCATGAAGCGGAACGTAGTCGTTCCCGCATTTCCACTGATGCGAGGATGAATGGACAGCTTTATGGTGCGTTCCAGTTGTCTCGGAATTCCGAGCGGGCGAGAGTAAGTGACATCATTACCAGTTTGTTGGCGTTCCAGTTGCACCAACTCGGAAAAAATAGACGTTTCCAAAACAACTTATTTGTAAGCATCTACAAATGCTGATAAAACTAATAAATCACAGAGCCATTGTAAAAACGTGCTCTATGAAAACTCCAGCCAGTTTAAGTGATAATTGAATAATAAACTGAACATATAGATACAATTTTTCACGAGTAAGCCGCCGTAACAATGTCATGATAACAACAACCCGCTGTTGTTTATACTAGAGACCTAACGGACACAAAATGTATTAGAAATAATTTTAACAGTGGTACAGGGCGCAGCCATCTTTAAATCTGGTAACTCGGGGTCCTTTGCGAATTACGAGTTCTCAGCTCCGAATTCCGAGATTGCCTCGTCATTTCCGGCCAGATTATCTCAGAATTCCGAGTTCCTAGGACAACTGGAACACACTATTAATCAACAGCTGATCGAGGTGGTGAGAAAGTAAAAAAATGTATCCAACATACATAAAGACACGGATACTGTCGTGTGCACAATCCTGCACTGTCTCGGACGAAGTTTCACGTGAAATATAAAATAACGGGGTCAATTGCTAATTGCACATAAAGACACAGACGACCCCCCCGCAGTAATCCCTGCACCGTCTCAGATAAAGCTTCTCTTGGAGTATGAAATGACCCGACCAAATCAAAATTTTTTCTTGTTCTTGCGGGCTCGAGAACAAGAACAAAGTTCTCGCTTCTCGTGGAGGATGTAACAAGCTTTTCACTCTTGTTTGCATACTTTTACATGAACCGAGTCTCTTTACTGTGTGTGTGTGTGTATATTTGTCCTTATTCCGGTGTTCTTGGCTTCGTACATTCATTGAGCATAATATCTCACTATATACTTATTAAGCCCAACAGATTTTTGGGACCATTTTACGGGATATATATCCTTTTAAAGGTGTTTTTTAAGCAGCTTTTTTTTTATGTAAAACCTGGTTTTATGACTGCGGTCAAACAGAGATGTTATACATTTCAGTCTGTAAAGGCTTTTCTTTTCGATGTTCAAAAATGGTTGTTTTTATTTTGTAAAGCACTTTGCGCTGCTTTTTGCATGAATGGTGCTTTATAAATAAAATTTGATTTGATATTATAAAAAAGAGATTAAGGTTAGAGTTTAGGTTAGGCATTTTCAAATGATGCTTAGGGTTCGGGAACTAAGGAATGCATTATGTCAATGAGAATCATTACAAAGATAAAAAACTAATTTTAATCCTCGTGTGTGTGTTAGAAATGAAAGTTTCGATGAGGTCTGTGTGATCCAGAAGGGCGGATTTGATTGATTGTCAACTGTGAGGTCTACTTCTTTGCTGTTGTACTGCAGGAACTTGCTACTTTTTGCACAGCTGTCACCTCACTGTAAGCAACATGAAAAGAAACCGGTAATGGAAACATCTGTGCATATAGAAGGTAATTATGAGCACATAAAGTGAAAATGTCAAACACAACAAGACATATTCAGAGTGATGTTTATAATAAATATAATTCCTACATAACATACAGAAAAATGTGTTTTCTTCACTTTATCTTCTTTTGCCCCTATAATTTAGATTTATAGCATGGATATCTTCTTGCTGCAAATTCCTCATTCTGTGCATCCCATCCATTCAAAGTGTTTTGTTTACATTGCAGATTTTCGACCATCACCAAATGTCTGTGGGTAAATGTTTACAGTATGTTACATTGTTAGCGCAAAGAAAAAGGTCTCCTGTGTCATTCAGGGAATTAAAGAACTTTTACTGCTGAGCTACAGTTTTTGGACTGAAATTACTTATGGGATTATTTTTCTTCTTTTCATGGGTTTTTGTTCCTTCAAAATTAATTCTAATCTCAATTTCTTTTCTCCTTTTTCCCTCTCACTTTAGTCGTCTTCCCTTTACAAAATGTGTTTTTTCATCTGTCTTTTCACCAATGATTCCCTGCCTCCTTCTGCTCTGCATCTTCTTTCCCTTACTTCATGCAATCATTGCTACTCTGTACGCCTCCACCACAGGAAGGTCATCTAAGGACATGGCTGCAGGTACTTGTATGAGCATGTGGATAGATCTGTGTTTTCGCTTGTGTTGAAATTAAATGACTGCATTGTGTGTGTTGGAACAATGTACGTGAGTGTGCGTGTGTGTGTGAACACTTTCTGACAGATGCTCTTTACTGCTGCAAAGGTGGGAGGCCACTTGGACTGAAAGGTACATTTGTTTGTTTGCTGGTGCATGCAGGCAAATGTAGTCAGACAGGTGGTGTGTGTTCCTTCCAGTGCACTGAGGTGTGTTTTATGAGCTGATGAGTATTTTTCATGTAGAACTTGGAACATTGTTGCTTTTTTTAAAAATCACTTTTTCCAGTTTGGTTGTATGCACAGTAGCTAAATTTACAGACTATTTACTACAAAAACAATTTGGCCACAGTGGCGGTACTGAAAAACATATCGGGCGGATAAGAAGACATTTATTTTTTAATTAATTGTAGTAAGTTTTTCTGACAGATCTTTACCTGGGTAAACCTCAATTGCCCAAGTGCAAGTGGACACATTTTCTGATCTATATGTTCTATATCAATACAATCATGTTCTTCATCATAATTCAGCATTCTCATGGCATCATCTCACCAACTGCCTACATGGGTGATAATATTTGTCTGTCCAAACTGTTTACATGTATGTTTTATGAAGAGGATGTAAAAGTCAATAATGCTGAAGAAACCCTAATAAAACTTGTTAGTTGGTAAGAAGCGTTTGTGCAGTAGTGACTAAAGCTACAAAAGAACCACAAAGGAGTTTTATTGTCTTTATTGTTAAAAACATTGTTTTTAATTGTTGAGAACTGAAAATCATGAGAGGTACGGACTCAGTCTGCTTTAACCATTCAATATACACATGGACATAAACTTGTATACACAAACTGTGTATATATACATATATATATATACACACATCACTTTACAGAATACTCAGCATCCTTGTTAGCGTGCCATTTATACTTCAGATTTTCCAAACGAGCGACTACAGAGATGCATGTTTGCTTTCAACAATGTTCTTAATTCAGCCAGTAAGAATGTGAAAAACTCTCTTTTTTTTGGTTTGTTTTATTTCTACATTGAAATGATTTATATAATAATCAAATACAGCTCCTAGTTAATACATTTAAATCCAAACATGGGCTTCTGGTTTCCATAATATGAAAAAAATAACCCCTATTCTGATTGTAGTTACTTTTATAGTTGATATAAAAACATCTTAAATCAGTAATGCCAACTAGTCCAAAGATGAACTGTGCCTATTAAAGCAGTTACAGTCACATCAAAGAAACGTGAGTTGGCCATTTTTGACAATACTTTTGTTTTTTTTAGAAACTGAATTATTTTAATTTTGTAGTTTTGCAAGAAAAAACAGATATCTGTATAATTAAATCTATTCTATCCCCCATAATTGTATCTCACTTTCTCTCACTTCTTCATATTTATGTGACCTTTAGCTATCTGGACTCTACACAGCAAGCTCAGCAAATCTAAGGTTCAGTCTTTCTCCCTTAGTTACAGGTAAATCTGTGTGAGCTCAGAGGCCACTTCTCTGTGGAGTTAAACACACTCTGTGCAGACATGCAGAGAGGTCCGGGTATAAGACACACATGTTGGGGCATAAGAAATCATCAGAATGTAGAAGTCATTCAATTAAGCGCACATGTGCCTGGAGTAACTGAAAGGCTCAAAATGTCCCTTTGAATGAAGGTCTGAGGTTATCACAGCATGTATATGAAACTCCCATATTGATAACATCTGTAGAGTATTTAAACAGATGATTGTATCTGTTGCTAGAACTGCAGACTTTTTATATTTGTATAATGTTGTATGTTTGATGATTAAAACTGACTTGACTTGAGTAATAATTTTGGGTAACATACTATATCGATATGGGTTGTGGAAACTGAAGAAAACCAAATGCATTTATTTAAAAAAAAGAAAAGAAAAGGTAATGTGGTGAATCTAATGAGGTCCCCTAAACATACATGAATAAGTGAGAATGATGAAGGTAAAGTATTGACAACCTATGACCCAAAGGCCTTGTCAGAGTGACTTTTGCCCTGCATGAAAAATGCAACTCCCTCATTAATTTAAACGTGAATTAACATGCAAGTAGCACCTTGTTGTTGCTTAAACTGTTTCCTATATAAGTTGCCCGAATCGCTTTTCTGCTCTTAACTTTAAAGCAAACTGAGAATTGCTTTCATTTGCTGTGACTTCTTTAAGCTCCAACATGTTGGTGGAGGAATTCAGTCTTTTAAATCACTGAAACTCTCCGACTGACTTGCAGTAGATTTGCTCTGCTTACTGGAAGAAGTCCCTG
>JBBBVU010000017.1:22396596-22412204 GCA_037177055.1 Atherinosoma microstoma
AACAGCAGAGTTATGTAACTCTAAATTGCTGTATATTTCATGGTCCCAAACACCCCAAACACCCTATTTTTCATTTATATTTTTTATTCTATTAATTGAAATTTTAACTCAGTGAGTTTGTTTTAACAGCCTGAATTTGCTATGCACAGAGAAAACAGAAAGAAAGGCAAGAGGATTAAGTAGCATAACAAGTCAGAAGGAGACACTCAGTGAAACCTCTAATGTATGAAGTATATTCTTTAAATCAGGGTTCTGTAGAGGCTTGAGATCCTTAAGGGAAGAAATTGAATTAAAAAACAGTGTTTGCCTCTTAAAACCTGGGAAATGACCTGAATGGAAGACACATTCGCTGTGTGTTGCTGGCTCACTCTTCCAAGTAATCTATTAATCAACTGATCATTATCGTCATGGCTACCAGCAGGAATCAATACCCTGATAGAAAAAGCTTGTCATGATGAAACAGGGATTAATGATGAAAGAAAGCGTTGTATGTCATGACACTGATTACAATGGACCATCCATGTCCAGTAAGCTGCATTTCTAGAGATAATCTCCTCTTTACACGTTTAACCTTGATTAATCTGGAACACGCTGACTCAGCAGAAGTTTTTTTTGTTTGTTTGTTTGTTTTTTTAACCCTGTTCTGAGCAGCAGAAGAGACAGAGGGGCAGGAGCAGGCTGACAGATAAAAGTCCAATAGAAAAATCGGAAGGGCACAAGCATGTAACCGACTTTATGCATTTTACTACGAAACGTCACCATTCTGACTTATCTTTAGTTGGTATGGTATTGTTCTTATAATGTATTATCAACAACCATATGAAAGCAGGACTAAAGAAAATGCTTGTTGCATATTTTGCAAGGAAATAAATAAACGTATAGCTTTACAATTAAGCCTTATCACAATCAATACATAGATTCTGCATTCAGTTTCTGATTGAAACACGAGTTGTCTTTATAACATTTCTTTCTTTGCAAAGTGTGGCTGAACACTTTGTTGCCACGCTTTGGAAAGACGTGAACATAAACTAGTGTTGTTTTTTGGAAGCTAAGTTCTATTTGCTTAGCTATGAAGCTCTTCCCAGGGCAACTGTTGTCTTCCTGCAACAACCCAACCCCTCATGTTTACAGCTTCCCTTTCAGAAAGACTTCACCAGAGATGCTTTGCAAAGTGTTCATATATCAGTTATCATATCAAATTCAGAACAGATGTTTACACTGCAAGTGTCATCATGAGTGGTAGTTTGTCTTTTTGTGTTGGCCTTGTGATGGACTAACAAGCTGTCCAGGATGTAGCCTGCAGGTAGACAATGGATGGATGGATGTTTTCTGTACTCTGTAACATTGCATCTCTATATTCTAGTAAACATAATATATAATGGAAAATGAAGCCCAAGTTGAAAAATCAAGTTTTCCTTTAGGTTTGTTGACGATACTTTAATGATAAAGCGGCATGAGAAACATATTCATAACAATGCCGAGTCTCAGTTAAGCAGGTCTCAGTTAAGTTAATCCAAAAAGTCGAAGGCTTCGGAATCTTTGCAAGGTTTAAAGTCTTATTTATGCTCTATGTAAAAAATGCATGCAGAGGAAGGCTTTTGTCCATCTTCTGTGTCCTCTATGCTTGTCTGTCCATTTCAGAGAGCTTGCAGATGTGTACCCAGATTTAGTAAAGTGACCACAGAGGGCAGTGCAGTACAGTATGGCTCACATGTAACCAGCAAAAGGAACAAAGAAGAGGAAGCTGTGCTGTATATAATGGCCAGACAAGACCACTGCCATCTACTGCACTGTGTCTTTTTATGTCTCTTTTTTATGCTCGTCCACCATCTCAGTGTTTGCTATTGTCTGAAACTGGCATCAGAATTCGGAGGTGATCTCTGAACTCTACACTCCCCTCTACTGGATTTATTATAACCAACAATATCAAGGGCGCATGGCAGTATGTGGGCAGTCATTTTTGACGTTTTACATGAATGTAATTATTTATGTATGTAAATGGAGCAATAATAAGGCTTAAGGCTGTTTTAGAGTCAGAGTAAAGGATTAAAATCACACAAGTAATGTTAGTTACAGTTAAGTTGTCTCAAGGAAATTAAACTAATGTGTCATCTTTCAAATGTTGCATGCACAGCTCACAATACATGCAAGTTATTTCAGCAAAGGAGTCATTCTTTCAAGAAAAATATTTAGTTTTGCTTAGATCTGCTTCTCTTTATTAGACTATTCATGTGATTCATCGCTAGAATTGTTTTAATGTTAATGTAACATAACAGTCCTAAGTTATTGTGGGGAATTTGCTATGGAAAAAAATATGTGAAGTGCTTTGTAATGACTTTTTTAATGTTATAGTCTAAAAGTTGCCCTTGTTTCTTTCAAATTCCCTTCCAGCTAATAACATTTTCTCATCTCCCATTATCAGAAAATGTTGCACACCATCAATGGTTCATCAACGCAAAAGCTTTAAATGTCAGGATTAACTCATTTGTGCACATGTAGCCACAAGAGCCAGCTGAGGAGTTTATTTGGGCATACTGAATTATTCATATAACACCCATTTAAGACTTTCAAAGATATTGGAATGCACCGTGTATATATGGCTTTACAGTTTATAACAATTGATGGCACTATTTCTGTTCTCCTCCAAGAAAAACACACCAGTATGGTGTGTTCCACCAGACATTGAGACTTAGGCTGTTGAGACTTAATCTAAGACAGAAACACTAATAAGTGATCCAATTTATACTGAATAATAAAAGCAGTGACAACATTCAAACATTGAAATTGCTATATACTCTGTTTTTATCTAGACTATCTTACATTGCCAAGTTGATACAGTGAAGGCACATCTTCTCACTGGTGGTGGTTCACAATGACTTATAAATGACATTGTATGTTGGCAGTCCAGTTAAATAATGTTAGCATCACTGCTACCGGCCAACAAACCTATCAGCAACCACAGATGCATAATGGTTAGTGTGTGTTTGATGGAGTAGGAATAGTACTTGTAGTGCTTATAAATGAAGTTTTAGAGCGTTGACACAGGAGGCCTGTTGGCTGGGAGGTGGGGTTTCTTGTTTAGAGAAGTGGCATCAGCTGTGCCAAGTCTTAAAAGCTGGATTTACCTTGAGCTTCAGGCTCATTTTGTTATTAGGGGTGCAACGTTCAGTCTCACTTTAAGTGTTTGGACTGTGAAGGCTTTTTGCTGATGGATCTTTTTTTTTCAATTTATTCCTGTTTAGCTTAAGCTTCTTATCATTGGTTAAATCACTTTTGTGGTTTGTGGCCATTTGTGTTCACAGCCAGCGTGATTTCAATATATTTAGGTGGAATTCCCCTTTTCTTGAGTTGTATGAACAAGAATCTGGTTGTTTGGCATTAAGAAGATAAAACATACAGGAGATGTTTGGTCTGATACATGAAGTCTTAACAAATTTTTAACACAGTAATGTTCTTCATTTTTATAATTTTTTTTACAGTAAAAACATCTTTCCTCAGCCATAAGTCGGTTTATTAATCCTTATAAAATGGAATTCTTCCTCTTCAACAGCAAAGCAGCTTACAGTTTGGCTCATTTTTTGATTAAGCAGTCAAGACTTAAGAAAATGACTGATGACTTAACATGTACACAAGTATTTAAGCGTGTTTTCTCCTTAAAAAAATGTCTGCATGGATGTCTGTATTTCTATCTCTATCCATACCAATATCTCTCAATCAATGGTTGAAACTAAATCTACTGCACCCTTTCCACTTGTACCTACCTAGTAGAGTAGAGTAGAGTAGAATAAGTACAAGTGGAAAAGGGGCTTATGAGTGGTGGGTATTCCACAACATAAAATGTTAATGTCTCAATAAATTGTCTTGAGTTGGGTGTTGTCTTGGTCTTATGATGTCAAAATGTGGACAGTATGATGAAGAGGACTTTAAACAAGCTGCTATAAAACCACAACATTTGTTGATTCAGACATTTCTTTTGTTTTTTGTGGTTAATCACCTTGTTGGAAAATAGCATGTTGTGCAATAAATACTTAAAACACTGAACAGTTGTACATGTGGATTTAAAAGTTTGGAGAAGCTTACCTGTAAAGGTTATAGTGCATATAGCTGAATATCCCAAACTTTTTGTGTCAGTCTATTTAAAACTTTAAACACAGCATGATAGCTGACCAAAGTACTGTACAATAAATGGAAAAGAGAGAGAGAGAGAGAAAAAACCCAACAAAGCACAAACGAAGAACAAGATTTTTTGAAGAAAACGAAGAAGCAGTAACACTTGGGCAGAAACAATGTAGAGAATCTAGTACAACGCTCTCCTGGAAGGGAATTCTTTGTTGTATAGAAAGTTGTTTCAGCCGGTGACAAAGTTATCTGTTTACAATCACTGGAAATAGCTCTCCAATCGGCCTTCTTCATGATATCCAGCTGTGCTCTGGAGCACTTCTTCCCCTCTGCCATTCCTCTCTCTTTACAGTAACACATAGATAATCAGTTCATATTGCTGGCATTGAGACGGACACTGATGAAGTCATATATGGAGGACCAAAAGTCTTGAAAAATGAAAAAATTATATTCATAAGTATAATGTATATGTGAATGGATCAGTAATTTTCTTTAATTTGCACATGTATGTTTTCTATTCCTACATCTTTTTATTTTTATTTATTTATACATTTATTAGTCAACTTATTTATTTATGAGTATGCATTCAAACATTTCTTTTGAACTACGTCACAAACATCCAATATAGCAAAGAAATACTAAAAATACGATATGAATAAATGTAAAATATTTTCTTATTTGTTTATCCATTAACCCATTATTATTGTTATACCTGACATTCTATAATCAGAGGCGCACAATTCTGACGTGCTACTAAAAAGAATTGAAACTGTTTTTTCAGATAGAACCAGATCTCATTCCCCACGCCTACATATTACACATGACGGTGTGTTCATGGTAAATGCAGTTATTATACGATTCATCACACCGATAACTACTTAAATCATTCCTTCTGTTTACAAATAGCCCCCTTGACACCTCACCAAAACTTTGGTTACAAAAATAAGTACATAAATAAATACCTCTTTTTTCTGAAGCGTTAAAAGCCAGATATTAGCTATTCATGGAGCAGTGCAGCAAATGGTTCGCTAGTGTTTAGAGTCTGAAAGAAAAGCTTTGCTCATCAAGATGCTATCACTACAGAATGTTTTTACTAATGCTACAGGGGCATGGGAAAATCATTACTCTGTGAATTTGTATGTTGTACAGGCTTGTTTGTGTCTTATTCTTACTATGTCTGCAGATCTCACACCACTTTTTCCGGTTGAACCCTGCTCCCCACACTCTCATACGTATTTATAGGATCTAATCATGAGACAAACAATGTGTCCGCCAACATTGCCATTAGTACTGCAGGCTTGCTAGAAGAGAAGCTGTAATAATGTTTAGTGGCAGGAGGATATCAGTGTAAGTCCAGCAGGGGTGTTTATTTTCTGGTCTGGTAAGCCTTAAGTTTTGTTTCTTTATCACTGCCTCCCAACCCCATCTCCATCCCCACTCACTCTTTTTTATGCACAAATTCAAGAATACTCAGATGTGGATTTCTCTGTGAGTAGGGGGTCATTGCAGAACCAGAAGGCACAGTTGTAGGAACAGGTACATAAGAAGAGTTTGAAGTAGGAAGAGTAGGAAAAAGCTTATTTCGATCAATTCTCTGTAATGATAAAAAAAAAAAAAAAACTGAATCTTGGATCTGGGTACATGAATCCGTTGCTGCTGGTAACAACGGAAAATAAGTGCTACTACAATCTGTTGAAAACATTGAACAGAGGACGTCAGTCCTGGATTAATTAGTTTGCAAAAGTTGGTTGTTGTCCAGTAAGTGCTCCTAACCTGAGTGTGCAGTTTCTATATTAAGTCTTTGGCAGTTTATCTGGAGATTTTATTGTTCATTCTGACCTTATCTATTATAGATAATGTGTAATGTAGTGAACAAGCAAATATAATACACACGTTGCCAATATCAATACAGTACCATTAAGAACCATTAATGGTTAACCATTAATTAGAAACACACTTCTGAATGAGTTATTTGTCCAGATTTTTTATTCCATTTCCATAGAAACAGGAGGTCCTGGCTTCTCTCGGCATAATGAATTTTACCTTTCATTGTGCAGTGCAATTGTCCAGACATGATGAAGCTGAATATGATTTTTTAAAGATGACAAACATCTGTAAGACTTCTTTTGGCACATCTGGAGGCTAGACATTGCAATTTAGCCTTGATTGGAATAAATGTGCACCATTTTGAAACTGGTTTTACTGATTAATAAAACATCCATGGGCAAATATACTGCAAGGGAGATGGGGAGGCTAACATCATGGGAGGAAAGCTAAACTCCAACAGATATCTTTGCATTCAGATTTTGGTCTTGGAAGCTTTTTGGTTTATATTTGTAGACAGTTAGTAACATATGCCGTGTACACCTGTTACGTTTGCACAAATTTTAGTTACACTTGGTAAAATCAAACTCATGTTGCTCTTACTATGATGCAGTCTCTTAAAATTCATCTGCATTTATATACAGTCCATTTGTGGCTCATATCATGCTATTCACGTGTCTTCTTTTTTCCCCGTATAGGTAATTCCAACGGGGTGGGGGGTGGGGGTGAGTATCAGTTTATTTGTGTGACTTTGTTGATTGTAGCTGCAGGGCAGCAAATCTGAGCATGCCTTAAAGCTATTCATTTAAATTCCATTCATTAAAGTCCCCTTTCTTTCTGTAATGTAAGTCTTCCGACCCATCTAAAAATTTTCACCTGTAAAAACATCCTCAAGCCAACATGTGATTTTAAATCCATGTTAAACAAGGACGCTTTGTCACCTCACATTTTCTTCCTTGGCAAGTATCGGCTACTCTTTGAATATTCAACCCTCTTCTTCCCCATTTGGGTTGTTAAAAGCATCTCATCCATATCCATCAAGAGTTTAGGAGTCCAGTGTACCTTTACCCAGGATTGTTCTTGTGCTTCTTTTTTAATGCAAAACTGCTCCTATTTTGCATAAACTACAATTACCTATATCATGTTAAACCAAACATGGCTTAATATGTTTTGCTGATTATGACTGTAAAGTGTGTTTAATGTCGGCTACTTTATGAGGGCAACATCTTGTCAGGTTGTCTTTTGCATCAGATGAAGTGTTACTGACACGGCCCACTCTCAAGACCGTTTGGGGAAATTCCTGGAAGGGTGACATAACTGGGATTCCCGGTGAGCAGGAAGACATGGCACTGGATCAGGAAGGTTTTAGCTTTCGCCCCGCGATTCAACCCAGACAAGTGGAACAAAATGATCTCTGAGGCTTTTATATGTTCCGCCTTCTTCTTATCGAGGCGAATTGATAACAGGTGAATAAAATTATCCTTTCAATCATGTAATCGAAACAGAGTGTGTGTCCAATGCTTGAACCAAAATCATCTGATTTGGCTGTGTAAAAAAAGAAAGAAAAAAATGGGAAATTATGATAAATATAGGCTATTTAGAATAGGGTTAGGGGCTATTTTCCAGCATATCCATCCCTTTTTGTTGTCCCCACAATTAATTCATCAGTCCCGATGTGCTCAGGATTTTATAAGATATGCCCGCGCATTATTTTGCTGGAAGTCACATGAAACATTTGTGCAAACGGCCTGACCACGGTTAATTTACTGAAATTAAATAAAGATATCAAAAACATTTTTTTCTGCATTCGGAAACGTAAAATGAAGCCTTTTGTGGAACCAGGAAAGTCGTGTAGATGTCACAAAAAAGTTCCCGATTGCCTTTACATTGCCCTCATTTTCGTGGGCCCAGCAAGTAATTTAGATCATTGACGTGCCACCACCAAGTGAATAAGTGGAAGGTGTCGAAATAACATCGTGCTTATTTCATGTATTTCTGTGAGATCTTAAAGGTTTCTTTCATACATTTGGTTAATGGTTAATACATTTTTCTGTTAACAGAAAAAATACCCTCAGAAGTTAGTATTTATGGCTTTATACAGACGTTAAGTGTCAGGGACTGCAAGATGTGCTTTTGTTAGAGGTGTGGAACAAATACAAACATTTTCTTTGAGTGTACAGTTAATGTGAGGCATTTTTCCTCTCCACATGTCAGTATTTTTCTTTGTAAATTACAACTGTGGCTTTCTCAGTGAGGAGTCACCAAGGATGACTGATGTCATTTCGCTTTGTGAGAAGGTTTGCGAAGCTCAGCTTCACCATCTCAAGGATTCTGGCTTTTGGATAAAATTCCACTTCTGAGATCCAAATCACTCTCTCCTGTTTCCAGCGAAGATGAGTGTGAGAACAGAAGACAAAACGCGCTGTTGATAATCAAGGCTCTGCTGCTCTGATGTTTACTCACCAAAGGTTGCACAATGTGCCTGGGCATGATGTGTGGATGTGTTGGTGGTTGCCTGGAAACTGCAAGCTTTTGTACACCCTTGGTCAGAGTCTGTGAAGACATTGAAACGGCTGAATGGTGGTTCTTGTTGAGTAGCTAAGCTTATAGGAGCAACAGTGATTATGTTTCTTAAATATTTTGAGGTAAATAGTTTGATGCATTCTTCAGAGTAACTTATCCAATTATTGGTGCAGGTTGAATTTAGGGTTGCGCCTTTTTTATGCATCTACATATTCATGGGAGTAAATGTTCTGTGACTTTGCAGAGATAGTCAAGGTTGCAAGTGAATATTTTTTCTGCCTGAGCATTCATCATGTTTACTCTGCTAAACCTCCCAACACACAAACTACCCCACACTGTGCAGCCTTGATCTTGACACACGACATGCCACTGTTGTATATGTTCCGTAAGGCAGAATGTTATAGAAACAAGCTTCTGACCTCTGCAGCAGCTATGCTTTCATCTTGGTGGCAAATACATGGACTAAACAGTTTCTGCTTCCTGTAAACGAGATACTGTTGTTTTAAAAGCACCACAAGATACATCTGCAAGTACGAAATCCGAACAGAAGATAAGAAAAGTCAAAACATTAGAGTAAAGGACGAAGCATGAAGGACAAGAAAAGACTAGATAATGTAGATAAGGAGAACAAAGCTGATTTCCAAGTGTGTTTGCAGTTATCAAATATAAATATGGAAAGAAGTGCTGAGGCCATTTATGTACTTGGTTTATTTTAATGCAATGACCTGTCCCATTTTGACCAGGACAAAAAGAGACCCCCATTGTGTATCGACTAGCAAAGCAAATAGGATGCAATCTCTTGAACAGATGTAAAAAAGAAATCAAAGTGTTTCCATTGGGTTTGAATTTAGTGCTGCAAAGCCTCTCCACAGGGTGATGTGTTCAGTGATGTTGCTGGTGGTTGTAATTTAATTGAAGAAGTAGCTGGAAACGGAAGTTTTAACCTTGAGGAGAAATAAAGTAACAACAACAGTGGTTAACATTCACAGGGCAAAAATGGAGAAAAAAACTTCTTCAGGAACTACTTGGGGGAGCTTATATTCACACAAGCTCAGGATTTGCTGAGCTTAGATTAGAAATAGCTTGAAAGTCATGCGATTTTAATCTTTATGCAATTTGGAAAGTTATTTCTGTTCCTTCCTGGATATCAAGTAATCTTTGAAATGGGCAAAAAGCACCTTAAACCAGTTCATAAACCTTTGTACATAAGTGGACGTTTCTCTGATCTGGAATGTTTCCATTCTTTTTTTCTAAATGCAAATCAAACCTAGCCATCGATAGTCTGATGTTTGGAAATCTCATCCTTACCAAACAATACTGCCCTTCCTTCGTGAAGCTATGCAATGTTCACACGTGGGTTTTATACCTTTAGTTTTATTTTCAGCATGCGGAACAAAATCAAATTGAGATCAGATGTTTCCAATTCCTCACATTAAACAATTCTTATACATTGATTACTTTGCTTTACTTCAAGTATCTTCAGTTTGTCATAACATAAACACCAATGGACCAGGGTCAGTTGGAAACCTGGCATGCCTACACCATCATACTGGATACATTTGTTCTGGATAGTGAGCCATTCACAGATTTCTCTATATTCTTTTCCCGAGATAATTCTCATAAGAGTTTGATGTGTGAACGTTTGCAACTAACAGATATAACGTCTTTGATGATGTGATGTCTGTGTCTAATCTTAGCCTGTTTCAGCATTGAGACATCGAGAGCTTCCTTGCATGTCGTTAGCTCACAAGAAAAGGTCCTAAACACTTCATCAAACTGAGTGCCTTCTTTTTCCCAACTATTTTTACCAACACAACTATATTATAATATATGATATAAATTGCATTAGTGTCCAAATATTCCTGAGCCCAACTGTAAATTATTCTAATGTGGTTTTTATTTTTGTACTTGTGTTTTTTTTTCATGAGGAAAGCAGAGCTTAGCTAAATCTGATTAATAATGTAACTTTAGACATGGAGAATGTTGTATTTGAAATAAGTAAGGATATTGATGTTTTTACCAAAAAAGCCATTAAAAGTAATCAGCTTATGCACTGGTCCTTTTTAGAGTTTATTTACAATCAATAGCATGACAAATTGACTGACCCAGTTTGGCATAAAGCCTCCCTTTAAGACAGCATTGCGCTCTCCCTTTAGGGCACACAAAGGACACATCGTGTGATCCCCAATCAGCAGAAAATAATTACACAGATACACCTGAGAGCAAAACCTCAGTTAACGGACTCTGACTGTGAAAACATCAATTAAAAAAATCAATACAAGGATCGATGGTGTGCGTCTCTAATTTAATAAATTTACCATAAACAAATGTAACCAGTTCAATATAGGCTTAATTTTACCCGTGAGATAATATCTGTGTCCTTGTACATGTGTATTGCTTACATGTAATAGTACGTGTCAGGATTTTCCTACTTTGTTGTGTCTATCTTGACTGTGTGTTACTGTTACATTGTTACAGCCTTCAGGTCCTGATGCTGCTACATCCTCTACAACCGTCTGTGTTTGACAGCATAAAAATAAGCCTCTTCCTTCACACCTCAGAATACCTAATCTATCAGCGTAATGACTGAGTAAACAGAAACATCTGGAAACTACAGCCCGTTATTATTGCAGGATAAGGCATCCATTGGCTGTATTTCTTTTCTTGTGCTTTATAATGTTGCTCACTGAATTAGACCTTTTCTTTCTCATCTAGAAGGGCTCAACATGTAATTTAGAGCTGCGACGTGAGCTAAGCCATGATGCTGTGACAGTAGGATCATTACTCGGTCTGCAGTTTGAAAAATAATCAGAAATATTGAAGGAACTTATGTGGTGAGGGAATTTTTTTTAAATATAGAGAATTCATGAATGTGTTTTGACATATAACAAGGGTTTAATTATGAACATAAATGATGCAGTTGATCCACTGCTCAATATTTGTTCAAACCTTGTGCTGATGGTTACTCCAGTTTTCCTCCTGACTGTCGCTGATTCTCTGATATACATAGTGGACAAAAGCCAAATTATGTATTTCTCAGTCTATTAATGCTCATTACTATAAGAAGCCAATCAAGGTGATCAATGACATTTCAACAAACTTAAGAAGTAACATTTTACACTGATCGGAATCCATCGACACTTTCTTTCAAAGAAATGGCGCACTTGACAAGCTGATATAAATTGTTAGGATGAATGATTTCATGATGTGAAAAAGCTCTGAGTGGTGCAGAACAGAGATGTCGTGACTCACTTGGTACTGTCCAGACCTGCACACAAGATTTCTATTAATTTTTAATACTGCATCTGCACCTTTACACTCCATTATTGGGAAGAGTATATCTAAACAAAACCACAAGGAGCGTTGAAGAAAATGGATCAATATCTGACAGAGGGACATTGTTTTAATAAGCTGATGAAGCCAAAAAACTTACATACACATATGTCTGAGAAGAGCTTAATTTTATGCATGAGTGTTCTCAGCTTCTGGGATTACCAGATCCAGACCTCTTTAGCCAGTGTCCTGCATGTTTTCAATGAGTGCCTGGTTCAAGTGAAATAGTTCTCCAACAGCTTGTTGTCAAGTTTTGCACAAGCCTCGTACCATTATTTGAGTCAGCTGTGTTGCAGCAAGGAAACATTGAAAATCTGCAGGACACTGGCTCAAGAGGTCTGGATTTGGTGATCCATGTTCTATAGGTAAAAAAAAAAAGCAGGGATGACCCCTTTTTATTTGTTTGTTTGTTTGTTTGTTTCTTGCTTTTGCAGTGTCAAGACAATACTGAAGAATACTGAAAATGCTTTAATGTGAAACTACAACGGCAATCAGAGACCATAAGCTCAACCCTGGGCAGTGTTCATTCCTTTTTTCTTTCTTTTTTCAAAAAAGTAAAGCACAAAAAGGATAAATTTTCTTCCATTGCCAATGTTCCACCTCTTTATCAAGTTTCATGCAATTTAGCATGTTAGTTATATTTAGGCTAATTTTGCTGACAGACACACAAACAAACAGCTCTGGAAACAAATCACCTAAGCAGAGAAACTGGACCCCCTACTGTTCTCACACACAACCCAGTTTTGCTTTTATGGCTCCTTTTTCAGATCTATCCATCTCTTTAGAAGCAAAAGTTAGAAGAGGCTTAAACTGGGATTAAATGACCTTTTCCTAAATCTGTCTAGCCGCTTTATTACACTACTTGCCTATAACCCTCCTTCAATGCCAGGATTTAGGGAGTAAGACATGATGAAGGCAGGAGAAAGCGATTTGATGTTTCCCAACTGGATCTTTAAGCCTAATACTCCAGCAGCCCCTCGGCCAACATTAAACATAACTAACATCATCTAAACATTGCTAAATTTAGTAGATGTTGACATGAAAGATGGAGAAAGCATTTTTAAAATGTCGCAATGGTAATAAAAACACTCAGAGTTTGTTGGATTTGTCATTACTTTTCTCTAATGTTTCAGCATACTGCTTGCTTTGGAGGCATAACCTACTACGTATATGCAACACAGTCGCTTTATATGGAAATGTGAGCAAAATAATGACACACACAAACACTGAGAAGGAATGGTAACAAATGTGCCAGTCAGACAATGCATATTTAGTTCACATTAGGCCGTTTTGCTGTGCGCATAATCTATAATACTTCTTACATTATGCAATTCATGCACCACTTACACACAGCAAAACACACATGCATAGATCACACTGGCCAATTTAGTTTTGTTTTTTTTGTTTTTTTTGCTTTATGCATGACAGGAAGATCGAAAGAACAAACCTTACATTCATTTTCACAGCTGACAAAATCACTTTCCCTTTCATACATCACCCAGTAATAGTCTGACACCCCTGACAGCCTCTTTGATAAACACACACACCAAAACACACACATCAGAAAGACAATTCCCCATTTTTGGTTGATATATTCTGACCTTATTAGAACACTGTTCATACACATACTTGCACATATCCGCTTATGGTAATTATCGTGTGCTCTGTTTGCTCTAATGTAGATCCTTATGAAGTAACATGGCAATGGCATTGCTTTAGAATTGAGCCTTGCATAAGGTGAGACAGATAACACCCTGGTCTTTGTGTTTGCTCTTCATGTCTTGTGGGTTTAAACATATGACGTTAACTAAGTTGTAATAGCCTGATCCGCACACTCAATCAATCAAACTTTATTTGCATTTATTTATAAAACAACTGATAACTCACTAAAGTAAAAGGTTGGGTTGGGTTGCAGGAGCAGCAGCTTAAGCAGGGGGAGACCAGCCTTCCCTTTCTTCGGCCACTTTTTCCAGCTTGTCTAGGGGCTTTTGATGCGTTCCCAGGTCTGCCCAGAGACACAATCTCTCCAGTGTGCCCTGGAAACCCTCCTGAGCATTTGCCAGTAGGACATGTTCAAAAGGCATCATAATCAGATTGCCTGAGCAACTTCATCTGACTCCAATGTGGAGGAGCAATGGCTCCCACCCAGATGACTGAGTTTCTCACCCTATCTAAGAAAGGGCTCAGACACCCTGTGGAGGAAACTTATTTAGTCTGCTTGTGTCTTCTTTTTCTTTCAGTCACTTCCCACAGCTTGTGACCATAGGCGAGGGCAAGAATGTAGATCGACCTGTAAATCAAGAGCTTAGCCTTTTGGTTCAGCTCCTACTCCACCACAGACCGATGCAGATTGTCAACAATTTCTTAGGAACAGTAGTGTGTAACTCTGTGGGGTAAATTGTGATCAAAAGATTACCCTTTCGGTGATATACAGAAGTTTCCCAGGCATTTATATCCCGTCCAGGAGGTTTACAATCAAGCAGCAAAATGTAGTATTCCATGATAAAGCGTTTAATTATCACATTTCTGTAGTAAAGAAATATCACAATCACTACCATGTTGCCAAGAGACCTCTATTTTGCCCCAGCAATTATGATAAAATCACTTCCTGTCAAACTTTTGACCATTTAGCTTATTGAGAGTAATGTCCAATCAGGGTCACCCAAAGATCAATAAATAACTAGAAAGTTATATGTCTGTCTGAAAAAAACAAAAGTGATGGTCCCAAATGCCTGGTCCAAAAGCAAGAAGATGTTTTTGATGTATTGATGTGCCAAAAATGAGATGAGTTAGACCTGGTTTTGTTAGGATAGGTAAATAGTTGCATAAATAACTGTAAATAGCAAAACAAAACAAAGAAGAGTAGATATGTAAATAGTTTCTGTTGTGTTTGTTTCAAGCCAATAATAATATGTATATGATAAAAGGTGTAGTTACTGTTGATTTGTGCTTTTATTTCTACAAAATAGTGTTTGTAATAAATTCCATTTAGTTGTTTTGGTTGGCCTTTATGGTGCTATATCAATCGATAAATTCATTTCACATCATTTTAGCCTCATTATCTGACAACTGAGGCTGCCTTGAAAAAATAATGTCTGTATGTTGACTGTTGGTGTTGAGGTTATACATGAATTTTTACATAAAAAAAAAACAGGCAGACCAAAAATAGCAAAAAATAAATAGATAAATAAAAAGAAATGGCTTGGAGTTTTAAGAGTTCAGAGAGAGGTTGAAGTTTATATTTAAAAGTTTTAACACCACAACTAAAGATGCAATAAGTTTGCTTGTCCTGATAAAGGCCCAAGTCGAAACACATGAATGAAAACAGGAAAGTTGTTCTAAAAACATTGCAAGACTTCTATGGACATTTCCCTCTCGGTGCACCTCAGAAGTAATAGAAACTCATAGACAAGTATAAAAACAGCTAAAAGTTCCCTGACCAAAGATTTTTATCTTTGTCATTTCAGCAGAGATCCTGGCCAGAGGACGTTAAGAGCTGTATTGGCTCATATAGAGACAGTATGTCAAAACTTTACAGTAGTGCCAAACCAAAAGGTACTTTAAAATAATTAGAAACACTTTAAAATCTGTTTTAGATAATGACAGGCAGCCAATGTTGAATAGGTGAAGTCTAGCCTCTGTCTCTGGTCCTGGTAGACTAAGGCCCAATCTCAATTCTCCCCCTTACCCCTTCCCCTCCGTTTTGCGCGATCATGAGAGATGAAGGGGTGTCTCGATTCTCTTTTGGGGCGAGGGGAAGGGGTGAATACCCCTTTCAGCAAAGCTTTTTCAGATGCAGACTTAACGGC
>JBBBVU010000017.1:22432377-22450339 GCA_037177055.1 Atherinosoma microstoma
ATAAATAAATAAATAAATAAATAAATAAATAAATAAATAAATAAATAAATAAATAAATAAATAAATAAATAAATAGAAAATGTAGAGAGTCATTATGTGAGGCTAATGCTGTTGGCAGGAATGATCCTCTTTAAAAGTCATTTTTGCAGCAGAGGTGAAGAAACCTCGGCCTGAAGACCCTTTGTGTTTGATTACTACTGCATATTGTGCAGTGACTGTGCAATATTATCCTCTGAGTTTAGCTAAACATGAAGTGTGGTTGTGATGAGGATGAGTGAGCAGGTTTTTTTGTTTCATAGAGAAATTTAAGAGGTAAAACTGATTTTACAAGAAGACTTTCCTTTTCCATTTCTTTATTTTAAAAGGTCCATCTAATCAATGCATTTGTTTATATGACGGGACAGAAAATTTCTTTGTTAATCCCAAATGAAATTATATTGCTGATGATATTTATAAATTTAGATTATTTAGGTTTGTGGCTAGGAATGACAGCAGAGATTTTTGGAGCAAAGGTGAAGAAGCCTCTGACTGACAGTCTATTTGTTGATTTATTAACACAGTAATGAATACAAAACTTCAGTAGACAAAAGCCTGTACCTTCTTAAAGGGCCAGGCTCTAATTTTTTTCCCCATCTACTAGTAACATAATTTAACACATCATATTTGAGATACCAAACTTACAATGATAGTGCATCTAATAACTCAGCAATATTATCACTGAAATTAACAGTTTCAGATGTAATTAAATATTGAAACCAAGATTAAATCCAAACATAATCAATTATTAGCAGCTTGTAATCACTACAGGAACTCCAGAGCGGTGTCACAGAACTAGCTTACTCTATTAGTTTGTTCAGTTTCTGTTCCAAGTTTTGATTCACGTTTATTTAGAAGAAGTAAATTTAAAAAAAGGTGCGTAAATGTGCACAATGAAGTTTATACTTTTGCATTAGGTGCTTTTTTTATATTTTAAAGACACATTTGTGAGAGTGGAAACATTTTGGCAAATCACAGCTGACCTTGTTAGAATTAAAATTTATAACTCAGCAGCTGTTTTAGTTCTGCCCATGCAACTGACCGCCCTTCTTCACTGCTGTGGTCAGAGCTAGTCCTGGCCACTTTGCTGCCCTAGACGAGATTATGGTTCCTCCCTCTTCTCTTCACACACACACACACACACACACACAGCAGTTTGTTTGGTATTTGTTTCTATTTAAGGGTCCTTAAATCATGCTTTTCTGTTATATGATCTGCACAAAAGGTGAAACAAGATAAAAGATGTTAGAGGATAAAGTTCGTCAATTCTTAGAAATAATGTGAGTGTGCTCTCAATGTGGCACTGAAGTCCTCTGAAGCTGATTTCCAATCGTGCGGCCATCCCATTCAGTTTCTGAGTTCTCTTTTCAAGTAATTTAGACTGGTAATGGTTGACTGGAGAGATTATTGATAACTCTGAGAAAGTGAAACCTTGGATTTGTAGCACTTCAGTCAGAATCTCTTCTTTGTGTTTAAATTGATCTAATTTAGGCTTTTCTTTCCTAAATAGCTCTCTTTTGATAAAAAGGGTTTGCTCTCTGTTTGAACCATTGCCAAGCATTTTTCCCGTTATTTGTGGTAAATGCGTACCTTTTTAAAGTATGATGTTTTATACTTGAGTGTGTGAAGATATGTGGTTTTATCATTTTTAGATAATTGTTTTTATTAAATAAAGCACTTTGTGATGCGTTTGTATAAAAGGTGCTCTACAATTAAAGTTTGATTTGGTTTGATTTAAAGTTAACAATGCAAAAGCTCAGAGTTGCTCAAGAAGGAGTACAAACAGAAGAGTGTGATTAAATGAGCAGGGACTCCACTGAGCTCAGACTTTGAAGGACAAATATGTGAAAATGTCCAAAGTGTGTGGCGGATATTTAAGCAAATTTATTTCTGATTAATGCTGAATTTATCAACGTGTACACCTCTCATTACAAAGAGGTGCAATGATCAACAAATTAAGCGTTCTTTTAAATGATCAAGTGAGTGATAAATATGACGAATAGCTGCTAAAATGAGACAACCTCATGTGGGTTGGCTGTTCCCACCCATCAACACACACAAAGACACAAAACCTTTTCAAAAAGTGACACTTTAATTGGTCTGAGCCACAGTGAGGAGGATGGTCGACATGACACTATGACTAATAACAGTCTGGTATGTTGAGTAGGGATGGACATGAGTGCTAATGAGGAACAAGGATCCTGTCTAAAGTCAGATGTGCAACGAGGATCAAAGTGCTGAAGTTTCACTAAAGTGGGAGTTTGCACTTTTTAAATTACATTTAGAAGTGCGCGTGTGTGAAGACACATAATTAGAGTCCTTTCACGGAGCAAAAATTGTGTTCATTTTTATGGAACTTCTGGACTGTGCTGGTGCAGCAAGGAGGGAGAATAAAAGAATGAAGTTAACCTGTTAGTTAAGGTTCACAAGCAAAGCCACGCCTCAACCACACCTCTGATCACCTGGTGATCCTTTTTATACTTGGTTCACCCACACAGCGCTACTCTTCTCATTCTCTCAACAACCACCCTCTCTATTCCTGTCCTCATTCATCCTCCCTCATCCACCCCTCCTTCCCTTCCTCATCCATTCTCATCCCTTACTCATTCATCCTTCAAAGTTTTCTCCCACAACCATCTGTTCTTCCTCCCCCTCCTTCATAGATCCTCCTCTTCGTCTTTCATTTTTTACCCCATCTTGACTGTTTCTTGTCCCTCCCTCCAGGTACCATCTGGGGGAGTAGCTATAGGTCAGCTTGGGTCACTGACATCCTGAGACGGAACCCCCTCCCTGAGTCTCCTCCTCCCCAGCCATGAAACATGAGATGGCCCAGATGAGCCAGTCAGAGAACTTTCAAACATCTCCATAACTTTGTCCTTACCTTTTATTAAACCAGTAAACCCACATTGTTGAGGCATGGTCCTTGTTAGTGTATGTGGGTTTAGTACCATGTGCAGTCTATACCCTGATGGTGGATTTAGGAGGTAGTACATTTCTCATGCAGCTCCTTGTGTAACTAGAAGAGGAGAGTTGCTCTCAGCTGGGGTCATGAATTAATTCCCAATCATCTCGAACAATGCCAGCTATAGCTCAAAACATTTTTTAGACTGTCCCTTTGTGGATTCAATGCACCCAGATGATGTGGACTTTCTTTTGGACGGACATAATTCATTTGCTTGTTAGCAACTAAAGCAATTTATTCAAGTTGCTTCTTTCGTAAGCATTGTTGTTACTTTTCCTTTGATTTACTCATGATGGTTAGGACGAAAATATTTTTTTGCACCTCCCCATTATCACCATTAAGGCATCACCAGTGTAAATTCGACACTTCGCAAACCGCTGTTTTTAGAGTAAGGTTTTTGGAATGAAGGCAGCCCCCTCTTTTCAAGACATTAATTGGGTCTATAGTATGTTTGCTGTTGGTTAATTAAAAAGTCGTGGACTTTGAGTCTCTTTAAGTCCTTTCAACACAAAGCACTTTCAAGTTTGACATCTCATTCTCGTTCATGGGATTTTAAGACAGAAGGACAACCCCTTTTACCACAAAACACAAATAAATCAACCAAAACATGATGTGTATTTCTACTTATCAACACAAAATATAAAGCAGGTCAATTTTGGCCATCTTGTATGGCTCGTACCTTTGTTGCTACCTTGTTGTAGCACTTTGTGTCCCAATCTGATTTGTTTTTTATTTGTTTGACTGGAAATCTATCCATTTTTGGAAAATATCATCCATAGCCAAGCTTGCATTGGATGCTGTGGTGGCCAAACGCATAAGGGTGGGGTTTCTGTCTGTCTTCCGAGTCCTTTATGTGTGAATTTCAGTCCATTTTCAGATAGCTTGAGAATGCATACCCCGATGTAAAAAACAGAAAAGTACCACCAGAAACTGCAGGGGTAGTATTAAGCAGTTTAGCTCATGTGCAACCAACAAAATAACCAAAGAAGAAGAAGTGGGATGACAACAGACCAGCGCTGTCTACTGCACTGCCTCTTTTTATGTGATATATCTTCCACTATTGTAATGTTTGCCATCATCTGAAACTGACGTGGAAACTGTTAAGTGAACTCTGCTCTGCCCTCTAGTGGATGTGGACAAAAGATTTCATTTATCTTTAATGAGCTTATTTTTCCACAAAGCTATCCTGACAAAAAGCAGAGTTGTCACAGTTCCTTTGACCAGACTTTGTAAGCTATCCTGCCATCATGCACGTATCTGGATGACATAGTCGTTTGAAATACTTTTTAATTCCATTTATTTCCTGCAATTGTATGAAATCATTTGTTGTCATGCGAGCCACACATTAAAACTTGGTGAGCTGCACAAAGTGTGACGCCGCTCTGAAGTACTGAATGTTCTTTCTTTTTCCCTCCACCTCTCTCTCCCTTCCTTTCTCTCCTCGCATCTGTCTAAATTCACTCACTCTTCTTCGGTGACTCACTTGTCACATCTTGCTGTGCTCAGCAAGTGGGTGTGCGTAGATACGCGCGTTCATTCACAAATCCTGCCTCTCCTGTATGTGACTCTGTTACTGATCAGCTGCACCTGACAGCAGCTGCATCTTAATCCATTCCATTCCCAGAGGAATTACAGGCATTATGTTTCTCTCATGTCGCATTCCTCAATCAAATTATTATTTCCAGTAGATATTCTCACTTTGCTTTAAATTTTTCATGTCCGTCTGTCGTGTCTGTTTCATTTAGCTCTGCTGATCCAGCTTCTTCAGTAGCATCTCCATCTCTGTGTTTTTTCTCATATTGTTCCATTTCTTCTATATCAGTGTAATCATTTACTCATCTTGGCTGCTTTTAATGTTATGCTTGCACCCCTCTTTCCTTCACCCCAATGGCCGTTATCATAAAGTCTCTTTCCATCCACAGTGGGATTAATTGCCTGAAACAGGAGCTACATTATTTATTTCAATACTGGAGGTGAGTCAAGGACATGATGGCTGCTCAGAGCTCAGTGCAGATTTCCTCTGTTAAAAATCCTCTCAACACAAAGGCATCCAATTCAGAGAGCCAATGCAGGGCTTAGCAGTATCTTCATAGAAATATATTTTGCTATCGTACATCACCAGCTTTAACATGAGAGTGATTAAGCTATCCTGGTTTCCCAACCACATGGCACAACAGTGATTGAAAACGCTTTGTTTGTGTCTTTGTGCTGATTCTTTCGCATGGCCTGCATCTGTTGGCGCCGTACGCCTCTGTTTTCACTCTCAGATCAAAGGCAAAGCTGCGTCCTAGAAATTATTGTTACACGCTACTAATCTGAAACAGCATAAAATGTTGTGGAAGAAATATCAAACCGCCTTCTGCTTTCCATTAACAGTGTGCACAAACATTGCTTATTAACATTTTTCCACATTGCAGATTGTACATTCTGCACATATAACGTGCACAGACAAAGTGTATGATTTGTTTTCCTTAAACAGAGTAAACCATTTGAACAGAAATAGGCCGCATTGACATACTGCATGTCATGGTTTGTGGTTTAGTTTTTGTTTGTTTCCGTTTTATTTAGATGTTTTGGGTTTTTGGGGTTTTTATTTTGAGTTTTTTTTTGGGTATTCATTTAATCTACTTTTTATTAAATACTTTCTCCCTGCCCTTTGTTTCCCACCTGTGTTTAGTTGGCTAATTTTCACACACCTGTGTTTAATTCATTGATTACTCCTCCCTGTTTGTATTCTCCTTGGTTCTCATCCTCATAGCTTTCTTTCTTTGTGTTATATTCTCTTTTATGTAGGTTTTGGATTTACTTTTAGAAAACTGATTCTGAAGTTCTTGTTCTTGTTTATTCTTTAAAACAAATCATTATGTTCATTGTCAGCTTGTCTTCCTGTAAAGCTGCACAACAGATCGTTGTCATATACAGTCTGACAGACTTAATGTGTTTTCTATTGCTGCCAGGGATGTCTTCCTCCGGAGGGGATCATAACCAACAGCTGATTCAGGAAAAATGATCAAGTCTGGTGTTTCAAAAAGATGCTTGTGGGTTTTTTTAAAAAAAGCATCTGTAACATTAGCAACAACTATTCAACAAGAACCATCCTGCATTCATCCTGACCGCATTTAAAAGAACAAACAGAGAATCTTCCAGATGTTTGTCCTCTACCAGTGTGGAGCAGGGGCAGCTCATCGAATTGTGATGAGGCCAGATTTTTATCCCATTTCCCAAATTGCGCCCCCTTGGCTCGTCTCAGTCCCTCCCCTCAGAGATGCAAGCAGACGAGGCAATGTCAGACACGATGTGAAAGATTTTGAATGAAATGTGACATCCGTGCATTGGAGTGTCATTTTAAACAAACATCAACTAAACATAACATGTGAAACAGCAGCATCATCTGACTATTGTTTTGTTGCAGCCTACTTGCAGGTTATATGTAATTATTTTTGTCAGGTGAGCATTAAATCTGTTGTTGGAAATTTGCATGTGGGATTAACATATCACACCGCCTTCCGACATTGTGGATTTGAAAAGAAATGGCTTGTGTAACTTCGTTTATGGCTCCTCCAGCAAACCTCTCTAACTCAGTCCTCTCTGCTCCAGCTGGTCCATTTTAGGAATAGAGACAGCCTTTCAACTGTATGGTTGTAAATGCACCTCAGGCAGGAAGGGAGAGGAGAAAAGGAGGCACAAATTAGACAAATTTGAGATGTACTTCAGGCCTCTACAGAGATGAGGGGTCAACAGTCTCTTATGTTCTGGTTCTTCCGATTCGAGTGACTTTTGGTGCAGGTGATCTGGCTGGAAGGTCCGAGTATTCTGGGTTCTAGATATTCTGAGGGTTTAATACACTGACTCAAATCCCATTGCTTCCTTTTCCACTGATGACGGCACATCCCTTAAAGTAATAAGAAATCCATGCTTCAGTAAAAAAGCAGAGAAAATGGTATTAAAAAGAAAAATGTATTAAAATGTCAGGGAGCTGCCAGCGTCTGTATCTGTATGCACTGCTGTAGAGGTCTCAAGGCAAACCTAACTTAGTCTTAATTGTAATATTAACCTTAAATCAAGTCAGACAGCTCGTATTGGTCTATTACAAAACAAGCACAGTCGAAATGCTCTTATGTTCCAAAACTTTCCTCATTCCAGTCTTAAAACTCAAAAGACGCACGGCAAACATACAGTCACATTCAAATAAAATGAAGACAAAACAAGTTTGTTCTGTTCTTATCAGGACAGAGCAAACAATCGGGGGTGGGTCTAGAAAATTTTGTATGGGTGAGGCAGGTATGGTACGTTCCGGGAAAGGGGCGACACATGATGAAACAAATTTTTTAAAAAGGGTCTAGATTTTGGGAAATAATTAATAGATTTTTACAACTAAAGTGGTCATCTAATGTACAAAGTAAAGCAAAGCATGTTCAAGGAAAGAGCAAATGTTTTTTTCTATTTTTATTTTTCAATAATTGTTTGGATAATTAGTTGTCTGGCTTTATCACTGCTGGACTGACACAGCACTGCAAAACCTTCCTTGAACCAAATCACAAGTTTTATCAGTGGACCCCAATGCCCTCAGAGTCAAACAGGACAGGCCCCATCCAAGCAAACTGAATAAAATCTTTCATAAACCTTTTTCTGAACCAACATCAGCCATGACTTGTATTTTACCTCCTGTCTTACTGTGAGAAACTTCTCTGTATCTTATAATTTGAATAATAAAGAAATAATAATTTCTAGTTAATACATTAAATGAATTAATGATTTCAACATAAAATAGTCTTATATATAAGTCATATCTAACACAAATGCAGCAACATTAGGTAATTGTTAAACCATTTCTTATTCATCATTCATTTGCCTTAAATTTGTAATTTTCTCTGTTTCATTTTAACCCTGTGTAAAATGATGGTGGATGGTCTTCACAATCCTGAGATTATAAGGAATCCAACTTAATATGTTATGATTTATCTCTGAAAAGGGGCTAAGATATCATTAGAAAGTTTAACTTCTTTTATCTGTACAGCAGTGAAACTGTAATAACTTGCGTTCATAACTGTTAGGTTGATGAATTTCTGATAATTTACCTGTGCAGTCCCCTAAATGAAGCCTTACGCTGCCTTCACTCTGGACACCTGCTGCTCATATTCATTAATTAAGTTATTGTTAATTAAGGTATACTGCTCACCTCTCTTTTCAAAGAAATGAGGAAGCAGCTGCTTCTCCTCACTTTATTTTCTCTTCCTCTGTTTTCTTTCTTTGCTTTTTTGGTACTCTTATTTCCCTTTCTTGGGGACACACAACTTTCTTTCCTCTTGCTTCTAGCTGTCCAATCACTCTATATAACTCAGTCAACCAGTGCAGGTGTAGACTAAAACATTTTGCACCTTTTTAAGGGGTTGATTGGGGCCTCAGAGAACATCCATGATTATTGTTAATGAAATACTCATTCTCTTAACCACTTCATTTAGCCAGGGTGAATTTGATTACATTATGACCCCAATTAATCAATTAATTAGTAATTTTGAAAAAAAGCAACACAAATCCATCTGTCATTTTTTGGGGTGGTCACTGACCCCAGGCAACCCCTCTGACCCCGTCCCTGTAAACAATAGTTGTGTGCATGTGTGTGTCACACTGTGGTCCGGGCTGGGCAGCTCTTTGCCCTGACACTTTAATTTATTCTTACACAATTGACAACTTAGCCTGAAAGCACACACGTGCAAACAAAATAAATATACACTGATATATACTGACATGTGAACACAAACAAACATGCAATCTGAGCCGTCGCATCGCCCTCGTGCTGCATCTGAGCTGCTTCAGTCAGCCACAGTCCTCAAAAACCAAGGTCACTTTTGTTAAACACACATCCTTTCAAACTGTTTAAATTACCACCAGACATTAGCTTTCTTTTGTCACCGTTCACTTGCTGGAGCTTTTTCATTTCATTCATCATTAACTCCATATTATCCCCCCTTTACTTTACATTCTGAAATATGTTTGAGCATCTGCCTGTTCTGATGTTCTTACATTGACATTGGTTTAATAAGGAAAGATCAGCTGGTGTGTTGGTGTACAACAGTTGAATTTCAAACTATTTTGTTTGGTGATTAAACACAGCTTCATCTCAGGGGAGCTGTGGCATAGATGAAGGGAGTGGATAGGATAGACAACGTGGGAAAATGGATGTGAAAAAGTTAGGTAGCATGCATTGCTCAAACTCCAGATAATAAGGATGGATGTCAGGAAAAAGATCTTTTTTGAAGATCTTTTTCCTCTTTGAGGCTTGGAGCGGTGGAGTACTCCAAGCCAGACTTATGACTCATCCATAAGATCGGTCCAATGACTCAGCTTATGCATGAGTCCAGTGAAGCTTATTGGATCATGCATAAGTTTCATTGCTGTGCCACAATGTCTGATTTGGATTTGAAATTTAAAAAAAAAAAACTGAACACATTTTCTTTTGAATTATAAAACACAACTTCACGTCACTTCTAGTTAAGGATGGCAATTAATAGGATTTTATTGATATTGATGTTGTTATTGACTCTGCTAATAGATTCTTAATAATCAATTCCCTTTTGGATTCTCAACCATGATATGAATGGGAAAATAAGTCCACAAACCTTTGGTTACAGATGTGCTGCTCAGTTGGGAAAGCAGTAGCAGAAGAAGTAGAAGTAGCATTTGCGCTGCACGTAGGTAGAGCGACAAATACAACTCATTCTTGAAAGTTAATCCCATGCTGAGGAGCAATATGTTTTAGCGTGTTGCTCGTGTTTCCACCCTTACAGGTAATAATCACTTTACATGCATAAAGCTAATGCATTGTCCCTTTTAGTGAAAGGTAGCCCTCGTTGGTTGAACGCCATATTTACCACAACACAAAATGCCTGGTACTGATGCATAGGTTGTTTTCAGGTGCCAGCATTGATAGAGGGATCAATAAGCCCAGAGACTACTTCCTGTTAGAATCTGCTCTTAGAATATAGCTATTGCAAAAACTCAAATTCAACACTAAGTTTGTCAGGCTTTGCTACTGCTATATAGAAACACAAAAATAAATCCATAATCTTAATAAATGATGAACAGATTTTCCTCCTTTCTGTCTTGTTCTTTGAGGGGACTGGTCATGAGTATGGTGATTAGGAGGAAATGGATAGTGAAAGGAAAGAAGTATGAAAGAAAGATGGACTGAGACAGGATGACAATGGAAGAAAGAGGCAGTCAAGGAATGAGTGAAAACCAGTACAGCAGCTCTTAGCAGAGATTTATGTTGGCCAGAACTTATTACAGATGAACAGAGAAAGAACAAACTGCTGGTGAGAGAGCTGGAAGAATCCCATACATTATTCATTGGATTCCTCACAGCTCTCACACTCTGCTCCTCCAGTTGTTTCTTGATTTGTCCTCCAGTGCCTTATCGTTTTCATTCCTTCACATATTCTGTTTTTTTCCTTTTATTTATTCTCAGTTTGTACCTCTTTTTGTCTCAGTTTCCCTTGTCCCATTGTATTTTTCCAAGCTTCTGCATCTTTATCCACCCAGCCGAAAACTTGCAAGCACATGCGTGACGTGGTCCCTTCAGACTCTTGCCATCCAGCCATGATATAAATGTCCCACAGCAATCCTGAAAGCAAATATCACATAACAGGCGCAGCTCATCCTGGACAAATGAGAACACTAATTTGACAGCTGCTTAACAGAAACATCCTCCATATACCCTGAAGAAAACAGGGTTTTGATGCTACCCTTACTTAGAAAATGGCACATTTTGCTCAGACGTCTCCAGAACAGCTCTGATATCACGACACCTTCGGGGTTTTTCTGTCTGTTAAGACAGTAAATAATTAAAATCATGCATCATACAGTACATCTGGAGCCTTCTCAGGCTTTTCTGGAGTACTCCAAGCCATACTTAGTGACAGGGTTTGTTTCAGTGCTGCTGATAGGGACAGAGTCACAAAGATGATGACATCGGCAAGTCATCGAGCTGAGGTAGGGTGTGAGCCTTAAAGCTACCATTGCATAAGCAGTTTTTTTTTGTTTTTTTTTTAAAACTGTGTTTTGTTTCTTATGTAACTTGGAGTTTGACAAATATAATTTAACAGTAAGTCCAGCCCACTTTGTGTTCAAGTATGTATTGGCTAAAGGGCTTTTTTATCAGTTATGGACGACAAACATGTGGACACAAATAGAGCAACATCTGCCAGCCTGTCCACACATGATAAAACACTTAAAACACAGTACAGCTGTCAAGATATTTTCAAAATATGTCATATATAAATCCAAGATATTGTGTAATAATAATAATAATAATAATAATAATAATAATAATAATAATAATAATAATAATAATAATAATTAATAATGGATTATATTCATACAGTGCTTTTCAGGACACTCAAAGACACTTTATAGTGACTCCAATTATTCATTCACACTTGGTGGTGGTAAGCTACTTGCGTAGCCACAGCTGCCCTGGGGCAGACTGACAGAAACGTGGCTGCCAATGTGCCAAACGGCCTCTCTGACCACCACCGAACATTCATACACATTCATACATCAGTGGTGACGACACTGGAGGCAAGGGGGATGAAGTGTCTTGCCCAAGGAGGTACTTGCCCAAGTCACAATTAACTGCAAAGGCATTTCATTTTATAATAGATTTGAACTGCAATGAGGCCACAGATTTAAAAAGAGTATCTTTTTAAACTCAACACAAAACCAAAACAACTATTTCTCTCATGGCTTACAAACTGGTACGAAGGGTTGAAATGAAGTTGTGGTTGTTGCGCTGCAAGTGATTCTGATTTATTTAAATTGTTCTATACACTCCGAAAATGTGTGGACACAAACATTTTCTAGTAAATCCCAGATTTTCCCTTTTGGAAGGTGGATTTGTATATTGGCTCTTGAGATGAATTTCAGCTAAAAGAAGCTTCACTGCAGTTTATTGTGAGAAAAAAAAGCTCTTTTTTGTTTGTTTTATTCATTTAGATTCCAACTGAAATCAACAGCAAGACTAAAGGTGGAAGAGTGCTCTGTTAGTGGGCATCTGACCCTGTCCCACCCAGAAGTCTTTAGTCTGCTGGTGGTAGGTGGAGACAGTGTGGTGGTTGGTGTTTACGTGCCAAGCTAGAGGGATCATAAGTAAAATCTTTTTTGAATGAAGTGAGAATCAGTGAAATGGCTGAACATATGTAGTTATTTGATGAATAAGTCAGAGTCAGGGGGGAAAAGTGCATGGAGGACCAGACCTGACCAGAAGAAGAGGTTATGGATGACCCTTGATCTTGTCATTAACAACAGTCAACTTTTAATTGTTGTAAGAAGTGTGAGCGCCTGATGCTCCCAGTGTTTAGCTTCAACTGTGAAGTGACAGCAAAAATTAAACATCCAGTCTAATCAGCCAAAAATGTAAGAAAACTAAACATACGATCTTTTAAAAAAAATTCACCCCACATCGTCCCCAATGTGTTCATTTGTGAGACAATGAAGAGCTGCATACTGTATAGAGAGAAAACAATTAATAAATGAAGTAGTAGTGTGAATGAGAACGACTGTAACATACTCTGTTGAAGACAGACAAGGTTGGAAATATGCAAAGGTCCTATATATCCCCTTAACTGTTACCCCAAAAATGCCAAAACCGTCTAACAATCCCCTAATTAAATTAGATGCTATTTTTGTACTCTTTGCATTACACACAAAAGCATTGTCTCTTTGGAACGGAACACTCTAAATCTCTCTCACTCTTTTACATATAAACTTATAAAAACATTCTTTTAGATATAGGGCCCACGGGCAGGCCCCTGCCAGTTAACAGGATATAAATGTGGAACATTTACCAATTTCTGTAAGTTAGAATAACTATTTTTGGTTTTCACTTGTGGTGTGACATTACTCAACATATACCAACTCGAAATCTATACGTCACACAGATGGAAGGAGAGAGATCCTAAAAGAACATTGTATAAGTCCTTCAAAGACATCATACAAGTTCTTATTGTGCAAACTGTGACAGCCCTTATGTCCAAATGTGAATTTCAGTATCATACAACATGTCATAGCTCCATATTTGATCCACCGAGCCCAAAAATACTGGTTTGGCGAAAGATGAGCAGTTTAAATCAAGGGTCAATTGTTTTGTGCTTCCTCAGTGGATAAAAAGAAAGCAAGAGCTGTAAAGAAGGAGTACAATTAGGTTAGGAACAGCTCTGATGGAACAAACCACATTTTGCTTGCAAGATACACATCCTGTATTTTTGGTGTTTCGTGATGATTGAGGGGAAAACAGGAGTAAGGGGAAGGGCAAAAAACTTGTTTTAGTTCAGTTGGTCAGCATAAAGATGGCCGTGAGAGATTATAAAATGATTATGATGATGGAAACCTGCAGGGCTTGTGTTGACTATATGGGGCATGTGGTCACCGTAATAGCATGAACTGGATCAGAGTTGGATGTCAAGCTTCTGACTGGGCCAAAATGGAAGGGTGTCTATGTGGATAAAAAGATGTTTGTTCAAACAATACATAATGATAATGATACCAACTGAATAAACACCTCTCTGCACTTCCTTTTATGTGAATTCCTTGTGTTTCAAGTCAACCTGCCTATGCTTATGACGTATGAAGAAAAGGAAATGTTCTTGTGCAGAACAAACCCTTCTTCTGCGTTCAGTTGCTTTGCTGTTTATCCGCCTTGGCATTTCTCCGCAGGCATTTGCGAGGCCAGCTGTCTCTGACAAACTCAGACCCTTCAGCTACACCATCCAGAGGAGACATAAGACCAACAGAAGGCTGTTTTCACTCTTCCCTTTCTCTCAGGCTGCAATTTGTTACTGTATTCTTCCATTCAAGGTCACTGAATAGTCACATCCTGAAGTTCTGGGCTTCTCTTGAGTCACAACGTATCATACATTGTTATGGTAACATATTCATGTTATCGGCAGACCATGAGAAAAGCTTAACACAAAAAATCATGTGAATAAATGTTGTATTTTCCTGTCAGCCTTGCATTTATCCGTCATGGTTTCTGGTGTTTGCTTTTGGTTTAGTGGGTTTTCTGGATTCTAGCAAGTTCCTCATTTTTGTTCAAGTGCTGACTTTGTGTTTTGGATTTTCATGTTTATTGTTCTTGTCTTGGATTGTTTGTACCTTTTATGGTTTCTGTCAAACTCCTGTTTCATGTTCACTTCCTGTGTTGTTTTGTAATAACTTCTCACTTGTCCACTTCTTGGGAGCCATCTGGTGATCTTGACATAAAAGGAAATATATTGATCCGTCACCACACATTAGTAAGTTGTGGTCACAGCTAAGTAATACGTGGGAATGAGATAATTAATTGGTGGCTACGTGTTAGTTATGCATGGGAATTTGAAGCCATAGCATACATCTAATATAGATCAATTTAATTTAAATTCTTTCATTTTAATAATGCAACCAAGCTTGCTGGGTTAGCCTAACTAAACACACTGTTCAACATCAGCTCACCGCTTTATTGTTCTCAAATCCCACACAAACAGGCATAAACCTGCCTACTCTATGGCAATCCCGGAGGGGCATTCGTCCTACAAAAAAAACGTCAAAACATTAAATAATGAAATGATCTGAAATCCTTCAGTTTCCTGTGATTAAGCAAAGTGTCTTACTTCATTAGTAAGAGACACTTAATTCAGGGACTTAAAGTGGCACTACTAAACTTTGGTTAATTTTTCATACTCTGACACCCCCTAATAGATGGGGGTAATAACAAACAACTAACTAATAACAAATAACTGATAACAAATTCCACGTCCTTGCACCCTGTCTTTTTTCTGAGCTGACTCCAACCAGTAAAAGCAAGTCAGATGTTGACTCTTGTCTAAATCCCTTGCCCTATCTCTATTTCTCTCTCCTTCTTTTTGTTTTGCTTCCTCCGATAATGTCCTCTTATTTCTTTGCTGACTTTGCTGTAAATTTGCTGAATTGTGAGCATTCAAAACAGCCAGTGTGTTGATATCCAGTTGCTGGTGCGTGATGCCAAAAATGCAGAACGCAGCTGTCATGTGATGCCCCAGGCTTGACTTTTGTTTTATCTCTTGCTCTAACTTTCTCTCTCTCTCTTTCTTTTCCCCTCTTCCTCCAATAATGTCTTTGTGCATTACTTTGCTGAATCCGTCACGATATGCGATCAAAATAGTCGGTGTGTTGCAAAACTTGTATGGTGCGGTTTCTCAGCATCGGGACACTGCTGGGCAGAAACGCCTCCATCAAGCGAGTCCAGAGCGCAGTGTTTTAAGGTCGGAAAGTTACGTAGTGCATCTTTAAGGTCAGAAACATTTGTAGTACTGCTTGAAGGTGCATGGTGTCAAACCAAAACAATATGCTGACATTGGGGAAGTTGTTGAAGCATTAGTGATGCACTGTCATGACATAACTATGTTGATCCCACACGTTGATAATTGTTAAATTTATTTTCCAATGTCACCAGACAGGCATATTTCAGTATGTTTTGCCACCTGTGTCTGGTTCACACCTGAGTTATATTACTGGTTGCCTCACTTGCATCTTGCCAGTGATTAATCCATGATTTCCTTTTCCTCTTTGCAAGATTCTTGTTGTTTTCTCTTGTGGTGTTGTGGATCCATTGGCTTCACATTTTTATTTGGATTTATATTTTTGGAACTTTTCATTACCTACCTTAGCAACATCTTTTTGTGAGTTTAATTCAAGACTGTTGCTCTTCAGGCATCTGTCTCTGATGTCCTGCATTTTGGTCCTTATCCACAGTTCACAACATGAAAAAATCAGTTCAAACTTTCTCTGCCTTAATCTTCTTTATTTGTTTAGGCAGATCATTAATCGAATGAAATGCTCATAAGAACCCACTCATCAACACTCTGTGGAGTTGCTGATTTATTTGGCAGAACAAAGATGATACGCCCACCTTCATTTCAGAGATGAAAGTGTTGCTTTAAAGATTTTAGTTTGGCCATTGCACTCATTCATTTTACAAGGAATCAGTAAAGAGGTTTGTAGCACAAATTGTTGAGAATAAACGCTGTAACATCTTCTCAGAGATATGGGTTTATGGCAGCATAATTAAGATTGTTCACTGTGAATGACTGGTCACCTGCACAGCATTTACTTTTGGCGATTTTCTGCTGGGATTGACTCCTGGCCCTCAAGGATCAGCAAATAAGTAAAGAAACAATGTTAAACCAAAATAGATGTGCTGTCTTCAATGACAAATGTCTGGTTGATTCTTCTTCTTCTTCTTCTTCTTCTTTTATAAAACTAAAATCCCCAGTTAAAGAAATGATTTGTAAAATTCATCTCTGCCTGGGAAGTTATCTTGAAAAACAACATGTATTTAAGAAGGATTAATTTCATCTTAGCTTTCCTTCCTGCTGTACAAAACTGACTCACACTTCATGTAAATATGCTGATATCAGCATTTAGGCAAAGGCAGCGCTGCTTCCTCAGTTCTGCTATCGCTACTGTTCTCCATTTGATTTTTTTTTCATGTTTCCTTCTTCCAGTTTGTGTCGATATCTTTTTCTTCCTCTCTTCCACATTTTCTTTGGAAGAGGCTTAGGTGTGAAAATGCTGAATAAATTAGAAGAACCTGAGTCAGTTGCTGTATGTTGGCTGCAGATTTCTGTCCACATATAGTAAAAAAAAACCTTTTCGTAAGACTAATTTTAGGCATGTCATGAATAACCCCCCCCCCAAAAAAAAAAAAACTAACACCACAGATATCATATCAATCCAGTTATATTCAAAGCCCTTTTACACTACATGTCACATTCACCCAATCAGACACATTTATACAGCACTTCTATTGTCATTTCACTATCTCTGATAGACTCAACGAGCCAGGAATTGATCCATTGACCCTCCGATCAATAGATGACTGCTCTTCATCCTGAGCTACAGTTGCCCACTGTTGGAGTTTGGTGCTGTCATGTTAAGTTGTGTTAATGTGTTTCTTTTAAGTGTTGGTGACCGGAACAAACACTGATGGTGTAGACTTTGCATCCTTCCCAGGATCCCAACTGGACCGTGGAGAGCAGTCATTGTTTTTATCCTGTTTATGTTAACAGAGTTGCATAAACAACTTTGATTGTTTGTTGTTCTAGCCATGCTCAACCTGACGTCGAATGTACTCTTCTGTCTAAACTAAGTGATTTATAACATGTCACTGTGAATATGAAATATTTATACAGCATGTTTCTGAAAGTTTATTCATATTTGTCATGGAAATGTAATGTTCTCAAAAGCTCATAAGATCTAATAATCTGTGTTGGGCATTATAATTTTTTTTCAGCCGTATGTACATTAATCATAAAATTCAAATACATTGACTTACCCATAAATGTCAATAAGGATTCATCAAGTACTTCTGATATACATCATAATTAAAGCTCCAAATTTTCATTCACAGAACGACCCATCCTTTTCTCCAACCTCTACGCAGGCCAATTTAGTTATTGGTAAGCCAGCACCATAGCATGATGTTTTCCTATTACTATGGTCCCACCAGTACATTAGTTATGCCTTAATTCTACATATCTGTGTCTGGATGCAAATCAAAAGAAAGTCCATTCATTCCTACGGGAACCCCTATAAAGCCGATAGATATATAATATTCTGCTTTCTGCTTTGTTTCTTTACTTTTTTTCAGTCCAGATTTTGTCTCAAGTACTGTGAAATATTTTAACGTTTGCAAAGAACTTGCAAAGAACTTCAGACAGAGATAGTACCGTGTACAGGAACTTATATGAAGGACTACAGCAGGCTATCGAGCCTATTCAATAAAACTGGAAAAGAAAACTGCTAACCTTACCTTAATCTATTGCTGCTTGTATTGAACAGGTCCATGTGTATATTGTGTATATATATATATATATATATATATATATATATATATATATGCAATACCAGACAAAACGACAGTGTGGAAATGAGGTGTTAAAGATACAGATG
>JBBBVU010000017.1:22450439-22463222 GCA_037177055.1 Atherinosoma microstoma
TAAGCGCCCTGAGATGACATTGTCGTGAATTGGCGCTATACAAATAAAGATGAATTGAATTGAATTGAATTGAAAATGCTTTAGTCACACGGCAAGCCATTTTTGTTTAGCTGCATCTGTTTACAATATCTTATAAATATGCCATATTATGAGAGTCCTGTGACCAGATAATAGCACTAATCTTACCTTCATATGCAGAACAATAACTAAGTTATGGTATGCCGCTGCACAGAAGTAAACACTGAGGCAGCAGGATTAATGATTTCACATGTAAGTTCATATGCAGCAGAAGTTGGCAAATTTGTGAACAAATGATAACAAGGCAAGGCAAATTTATTTGTACAACACATTTCCTGTTCAAGACAATTCAAAGTGCTTTACATAAACATTAAAAGCATTACTGATAGTACAGAGAAAGCATTAAAACGTAGTAAAAGGCAGCAACAAGAAAGAGGATAGAGGGATCGAGAAATCTTTAATTATGGCTACTTGTGAAGCTGTAGCTGCTTTTTTGGTACAGAAAAGTGTGGAGTTGGTAGCAAAGGAAAGCAGACAACAATTTCAGTGAAACATTAAAAAATTGCAGCATATAAAAAAGGAAGGTTACTGGGGGTGAACAAGAAAAACAATATAAGGTAATTTCTCTTATCTGTGATAAAATTCAGAATTCAAAGCTGCCCTTCTCCCTTGAGTTGCATCTTTAGGGGCTGACAGCTGCATTTATCCTCTAAAACCCAGTTAAGCTCCTCATAAACAGGCAGGTGATCCATCCATAACTGCCTCATTGGTTAAAGTCCTTTATAGTTTTTATGCTCTTCACTATTCATTGACACTACATCCAGTTTGTGATCTCTGGCTGACAAAATGTTAATTATACTTTCAGGCACAAACATATTACAGCATGCACTCTCAAGTTTGGCTTGCACTGAAGTACCAGTACAAATACTCAAGAGGTCAAAGACTTCACCCTTACTCCCCCAACTGGCTCGGTTGCAGCTGTTACTCATGTTTGTATCTGCCTGCTCAGTGCTGCCTGTGCAGGACAAAGATAAGCGCCACCCAGAGAATTACATAGTTTGAACTAAGGTCCTATTTTTTATAAGTTCAGCATGAATCTGATTCAAGGTTCATTTGAATATGGCATAATATTTGCACTGAAAAATATCAGGTATGTGGTAGCCTATAGAAATCTGTTTTCCTTCTCTAAATAACATTAGGAAAAGGGGAAAACACTAAAAAAAAGTATAAAACCATGGATGTAAAATAAAATCAACAATAAATCACAATCACCAGTCATAATCATTTAAAACTGCATTTACTGGCAGTTTCAACAGCATTTGGAGATACAGTTAAAATGCAATGTTTTTAATATTTATCAACTAAAATTAATCTTTTTGCAACAGAGCTGATGAGCCCTGTTAGCACTGGAAAGTACTATCAACAAAATCTATTTACAAAAATATTAAATGAGAAAAAAAACAAGAAAGACGTCTGTAAAGAAGACAAACACTCAATCTGGCACTATTGTCCTTGAATGAAAAAAGGAACAGGCTTTTGAATAGACATATTTAGCAACAAAAGAAGCAATCTGATGGCACTAGCCTGTTGAAAAGTGAACTGATTCTTGGAGGGTTCGCAAGTTTAACCTAACTAGCGTTAATTGAGCCCAGCACCCAGTTCATGTGCATAGAAAAAGGGTAAATGACATGTTTTGATGGAGCTTACTCCACTTGTTCACTGCTGTCCATTTCTTGCTACGTCTTACTGGCCAAACCCACAGAATCATCACCTGCTCCTTGACAAAGTCTGTGATGCAGAGAATGCCAGAATAACTTTTTCATGTGTCTGCAGATTCTTGGAAAGGGGAGTATATGCTTAAAAATGTAAAGGAATATTAGAGACAGGCTCACTTAAATAAAAATATCCCTTTACTCTAACCCTGCCTGTCTCTTGTTTCCATCCACCGAGACTAGGTTCATCAGTAGGTCAACAAACAAAGCACCCTGGGGAAAACCAAAACATCTAAGGACCTTGGTGAGGGCCTGGTTCTTAGCACCTATTGAGCATTCCTCTGTGATGTTTGCCATCACTCACCTCTTCCCACCTGTGCATGACTCAGTGGAAAACTGCATGATTTTAAGCAATGAAAAAAAGATGCACTTTCTATTTTACCTACCATTGTGTCTGCCAGCACCAGATTTAGAATGTGTCCGTAAACACACATAAGGCCTTGTGGGAGATGGATGAATCCCAGATGCTTCAAAGCTCAGAAGTCCACCTCTTGACAAAGTTAAAATAAAGCATCCTTTTTTTCACTGTGGAGTTTCATGTGATATTTGTGAATGTAGCTCCATTTAGGATTCCTGCATTAATGTGGTTTCATCAGTTATTGATGAACCCAAATTCTCGATTATGTGGTGCCTGAGGTATTGTTGTCTTACGCTTTGAAATTTCGTCCGTATCCCTTTAATCATTTAGTCATATTTTGTGGAGGAGAAATATGCAAATCCCTCCCAATCTTTCTTTGGGGAAAATCTTTATGAAACTCTACTGGTTGTCTCATGCAGTTGTTCACAACAGGAGGCCCTGTTTGTAGAGAATCAACCTTTCATTGATGCTATGAAAATCATGATTCAAATCAACTTTTGGCATCACCTGTTTGATTTTTTTTAAAGAATCATTATTAATAGCTCTGATTACCTCTTTTCTATTTTTTCCCTTGTTTTTATAATTAACAAATATAAAATATATTGGGTCTGTATTGCCTTCAATTAAATTAATATAAAGTAAATGTAAGAATGTTTTTTTTCTCTTCTTTAAGAAGATTCAGCCTTTTCTGATATTGGATCATATAGATATATCATTTATAAAAACTATCTATCACCTCAGTATCTGCACCATCACTGCAGCTACAGACAATAAAAAAGTGAATAGGTCATTTAACTGCATGAAGTCTGTTAGCTATGTTTTGGCACTTTCCAAGGCAACAGGTTGAAAATGTGGCGCTTGACAATTAGCAGACTTAAAATTGAGTCTAGAAAAAAATCTCAGGCTCATAAGCTGGATCAACTTTAATATTTAAGAGCGGAACTCTCTGGTGTTAGCATCCAACTGATCCATAGCCATCTAAAAGCTCCAGTGTCACATGTGCTGAAAGTAAAACATGCAATTTTAAAGTTGATTAATTGTGATTGTTAAACTCAATCCACTTTGTTTCAGACCAGAAACAGCTGTAAAGCCCAACAAGAAAGTTCCAGAATTTCCCATGTTTTAACTCAGGCTCTGAGCTAGAATATGGATGTAGTTTATAATATAAAGATATAAAGACAGCAGCCAAAACCATGCTGGTACCCGGTATCCCAAAGTTTCTACAGCAGAGTAGGAGAGAGGAGGGGGAGGGAGATGAAGGAAGTATTAGTGATTTGCTTTGGCTGCTGTTCTGCCAGATACTTAACATGAGGAGAGCAAATCCTCTTTCATAAATAAAGGCTCAGCTAACTGCTACTGTTGGCTAAGATCTCTTCAATACTACGCTGTTCTGGCAGACTGAAGGCACTTCAGGGGCTTGTCACCCACAAGCTTGGGACTTAAATTGCCCGCAGTTTTCAACCTGTGGTCAGAAACACCAGCAGGAAATCTAATAAAAAAGTAAAAAAATAAAGCTCTTAGAAAGGTGTGTGGTATCTTGCCAGCTTTGGGTTTCTGATATGTTAAGGGCCTCTGTTTCTTGGCATGGACGCTAGAGCAGGAGAGCATGGGAATTAAGAGTTTTCCTTTGAAAAATCTGAATGGCAGCACTTTGGCCTCAGAAGGACTTGCTTTTGCCAACTTAAATACAACAGATAGATGCTTTTTAACTTTAAAATGAAAATGCCACTGCAGCAAATTACGTTTGAAGAAGAGTGAAGAGCTGAGTTCACACCTCTTTGAACTTTTATCTGTGTCCACTGCTGTGGCTTGATTTTCTTTTTCTTTGGCAGAAATGTATGTCAAAATGGTCGTGTCAGTTTGAAAAGGACAGCGGAAGGAACAGGAGAGAGAAAATGGACCACCTATAGAAGTTGAATCGCAATGAAAATCCATCCATCCAGCCATGCTTTCAAGATAAACTATGGAGACAATATAAATCCATCCTCTGGAAGAGTGGTTCCCAAACTTTCTGCGCCACAACCCCCCATCCATCCATCCATCTATCCATTTTCTGTACCGCTTAATCCATGCAGGGTCGTGGATGGGCTGGAGCCTATCCCAGCAATTCACAACCCCCCAAGACAACATAATTTTTTATACCTCCCCCCTGCGACAACTCACTGCCGATTGTGTGTGTACCATCGACTTAATGTAAGACTTGAAAACTGTCAGAATCTTCATAAATAATGAGGATATAGAGGTTTTTGGTGGATTATTTTAACAGCCATAGCAGAACACCAACATGCCCAAAATCAGCTTATCTCATCGAGATAGGGCCAAATTCTGATTTTTTTTAAATAGCACCATAACTACTTCGATAATAATCTAAATGTAACGCTTGATAAATATCAGACGCTACATAAATAAGTAGGATAAAGTGGGTTTTGGTAGATTCAGCCCCTACATGCCCCAATATATTTTTTTCATCAAGATAATGTGGTATTCAGATTTTTAATAGGCAAGAGTAATGATGTTTATGCATCAAAAATTTAATGAATTAATTTCATTAACATGGTCATTTTGACAGCCCTACTAAAAATCCCAATTTTATTTGATAAATGTAGGCTATATATATCATTTTTTTTTTACAGTTATTTGGCAACCCTCTGAAATTATCTTGGGACCCCCATGGGGTCAGGACCCATGGTTTGGAAAAGGCTGCCCTGGACCACTTCACCTGGACTACTTCAGCTTACATCCCTACATTACATAAACTACATGAATAGACTGAGTAAATGAGTTTTGCTTGAGTTAACATGCAGTTTCAGGAAGCTCAAAAACACTTTTATATAGTGTGAGTGGAAGATGGGTTAACTAATAAACTATGGTCGTCATTTTTGCAGAACTGTTAAACTAAAAAAAAGTTAACGTGAACATTTTAGTGAGGCAGGACGTACGTTTTCAGTCACTATATTCCATAAACACATCTTATGCCTTGTTAAAAAAAAAAGTGCTTTTTTCCTTTTCAATGGGCAGATTTTTTAGCATTATGTTATGTCAAGTAGAAAATTAATAGAGGCATGATTTTAAAGACCACTCCATAACTATGTGCCTAAAAAACACTTCTTTAAGTTAAGTATAAAGGTCCCTTCAATCAAAAGACGACCACTGAGCAAGCAGGATTCTCACAGTATAAACAAAACAATAATCCATGTCACCCAAAATATTGCACAGTATGTTATTAACTTTAAAATCTATATAGAAAACAATAGGAAAGTTAATCCAGCAATGGTACAATTTTTCAGTGTTAGCCCTTCTAGCCTTGGGTTGATAGTTTTTAGGCCCCTGATCAAAAATTGCATATTCAAAATGAAATGAGTACATTTATGCAACCACAAGATGGCATAAATCTGAATAGATTTGAATACTTTGAGTCATAGTAAAGGGATTTGTTAAGATGTGAAAATATAACTGAAGATGGCACATAACGCAAATGAAAAAAAAGTCTGGATTGCCTAAAAAAATAAAAACAAACAAACAAAACTCCCAAGGTACTAAAGCTAGGAAGTCCAACAAAATTAGAATCTAGTAGTGTAAAAAATCAGAATCAATACTGCAGACAACCAAAGGAGAAACATTCAGGAGAAATGTAACAATGAACTAGCGAAGTAAAAAGAAAAAAACATGGTTGTGTGTTGAGACTGTCCACTCAGCGTGTTCACTCATTCACTCACTCACACTACAGAATTCATGATAAAAAAGGACTAACTAGTAGATAGGGGTATCAAAACTAACTGACCACAATTAATGCCTAAAACTAAGCAAGCAGTGTAGTGGATGTAAAAATAAACAAATAAATCAATAAATAAGACAATAAACATTCACCAAATTATAGTATTTTGATTAATAGTTTATTCAAACAAATACATTGCAGGGAAAGTTTAGATATGAAGAAGTTGGTGATAATTATTGTCAACTGTTATAACAGAGCAGGATACTGTAGGTAGGACAACACACCAAATGATAGAAATGAAAGTAAAAAAAACTTGACTGGTATTAGTGAGAAGCTCAGAGGCACAGCAGATGACAGGGTTTGTCATTGCTCTGCTGTGCATGCCTTTCCAATGTTGCTGTCACTTCCTTTTGGTATCAGATCTGAGTTATTTCCAAGAACAGATGTGAACAGCCATGCAGAAAACAACAAATACGAGCAGTTATTCAGGAATAAAGACCTGCACTGCGGGTCCAGCCTTTGTCTTCACATCAGATCAGATTCTTTTATTAATGCTGACTTCAGCTGAAATGAGGCTGTAAGAGGTTTAAAAAGAGAGCTATCAGCACATGCTTTTCTCATGTGATAAAGATTACTGGGCTGATATCTGTATTCATGATGTGTTCATTCATTTCTACAGTAACTAATCTTTTACTGTATCCAGTGGTTTAAAACTGAGGGATAATCTGTTTTGAAGGTGCTTTTCAAGTTTGTATGAAGTGGATGATTTTAAAATGTAACAAATTTAACAAAATTTAAGATTTATTAACAAGAAATTCTTGTATAATTAATGTAGTTGGAGTGTTTAAGTCTCTGCATGTGTGTATGTACGATGTAAAGCTTTCTAAGTTCTTAATGTTGCAGGCAATTACCTCTAATTCCCACACAGTGCTGCTTAAAACTGCTGTCCAACATTTATTAACGGCATTGGATTTTTTAAAAAAAATGTTATCCTGAATCAGCTGTTATTTCTAAAGCAAAATATCAATAATTTACAATCCATCAACGGAGTTAGAGTTCATGAAGAAAGATCAGAGTTACTGTCTTTAATATTTACATCCCATGAAATAACAAAGATCGAACACACTTATGCTGAGGTTTTATCTCTTCTGATCTGTTTGATAGGGTTCTGACTATTATTGGATGCAGAAGCTGTTTTATGGGAGAGTTTCTCATAGCTGTGTAATTGTCCTTTGAGGTTATTTTAGGATATCCCCAGCAAATGGGTTGTTGGTTTAACCTCCTGATGTATCATGTATTCAGCTTAATTTTCTCATTAAATAAGGTGGAAAGCGTATTTTCCCACCATGTTATATAGATCCATGTACTCTTGCAATGAGGTCATGTTTCGAATACCATAGAGAAATGAGATTGAGTAATTTTGTTGGACAGTTGTAGACTCAGTTACTGGAGACGGCCATTCCTAGTCTGCTTTATTTATGGACCACATCATTCATTAATGTGAGAAACATTTTAAAATAAGCAAGACTAAATACATTATTTTCCATAACAAAAATAACAGATGATTTGGTGGCTTGGTTTTATTAACATTTTGGGAAACCATTGTCATTCTAGGTCTTAGACAACTTTAGCTTCATCTAAGCGTGTGGCATCTGAGATGTGCAAACAGTGAAAGAGAGAACAGAAGATCAAAAGATAGAAATCAACTGTAAAAAGTGTACATTCAAAACCCAAAAAGGTAAACCAACAAAAAAAAACAGGTAACAAGCTGCTGCACTTGTAAAGAAACTTAACAGAAAATATTGAATTCTGTAGGAAAACAAAGCAGAGGATCAGCAGGAGCACCCATAAAAACAAACTAAGAAAAACACACACACAAGAAAAACAACACCAGAAACAATATAACTGTACATATTGGTGATTAAACCTGTAGGATAAAACAGTTACTGCATAAGCATGAGGTCAGGAATGAGAATTTGAGAATGTGAGTGCAAAATATAAGGAATTGTGTTTAACAATGAGTGCAATCATGCAAATGTAACCTTGTCTCCTTCAAGGATCAGAAGAAGACAAAGTTGTCCCCGAGACGCTATGAAACATGGAACCCCAGCAGTCCATATGACCATGCACCCATCCAGAAGATGGCAGAGAAAGGCCATAGCCATAACCCCCATGAAGATGAAGCACGGGCCCCTGGAGGGCCACTGTCTTTTTGTTATATATTCATCAAATTTCATCATTTTGTTCTCCTCAATGTTCTTTGCTGTCAACCTATCTTGTTTTCTAATCCAGAACTCCTTTCAATGATCAAGAATAAAAACAAGCCTGTGGTCAAAAAAATAGTTGAAGTGACCATGGCCTCTTAAACCATGTTTTATGCTAATTTCTTAAAATTACATGTTTGTCACATGACAATTAACAAGCCTCTCCTTGTTTTACTGTTTTATAAGGTGAAACCAATTCTTTTGTGAATCAGTTAACAGGTTTATTCTACATGAGTTTATTGTAAAACGTGTAGTTTTGGTGCATTAACAGGAAGTGAGTGTAGCCTAATTATATCCTTAAAAAATAGAAAAAAAGAAAGAAAGTCACATTTGTCTGAGACATATTTCCCAAGGGAAATTATTTAGTTCTGTCAAAGCTTTAAGTGTTTGCTGGTTCTCTTAGATCATGCATTTTTATTGGAATACATAAGCATTCATTACCATTTTCTTTTTTTCCCTCTCTTTTCTTTCCCAGAGATACACACATACATACCCAAACTAACAAACATCTACCCAGACGTACAATTCATGTTTACAGTAGCCTATAACAGGCAGTTGCATAATAATGCATGCATAAACATAAATATGCATTACTTTAAATGATTTGGAGTATTTGTAACACCAACATGAACAATGCTGTTTTGATTTCTTGAACACACACCCACACGATATGCTTAACAGTGCAAAGCATGCATTAATGCAGAAATGCAGCATGTAAGCCTGTGTTGCTTTGGTGTTTGGAGAGTAAGTAGCAATAATAAATGTTTTATTTTTCTATTTTTCCTGTAGAAAGAACTGGTTTCTACTGTAATTAAATGTTTGGGCACAATACGAAGCGTGTGCTGCACAATGAGTCGGCTTCAGGTTTGAGCTTGCAAAGACAGTGTTTTCTTTGTCTAAGTGATACAACTCGCAGCGTAAAAACCAACCTACAATGGACAGCACTGGCGCTGTAGATGATTTAACCAGACTTGATTGTGCAGTATTATATGTTGATGAGACATGACTTATTGTCTTATTGAGAATTATTTGGTCAAACTATTACAGCCATACCCCTAAATATGATTCTCTTTACTTTATATAATTGTTTATCATCTTTTCCAAACAAAATAAAAAACAAGATAAGAGCAATGACCTTGAATTCCTTTTGATACTTTTCACTAATCTTTCCTCACCTCTTATTACCTCTGAGCTTCCCATCGTTAAACCTGCATCTGTGCATCTGTGTGTATCTGTTTGTGTTTCCCAGATGTATGGAAAGCAAGCTGTAAAGAGCATTTTTGTGTTTGCGCTTCATTCCGAAGTATCTGGAGTACAGGAAAAAGAGAAATTAGAGCAAACTGAGAGAACAAACAAGATGAAACCAGGTTATCCTGCCTGCTCAGCACCATGGTAACAGTAACTGTGACAGCCATAGAGATGGGAATGATAGGAAAACTGGAAAATTCCTGAAATGATTTAAGAAATAATGCCTCAAATTGTTGTTCTGCTGGATTTTCCTCCTTATCTCTTCCCTCAGGTTAGCCTTCCTCAGACTACCAGCGTCTCCCCAACCAACTCCCCCCTTGTGAGCTCCTTGTGATAAGTGGTTACCAAGGTCACCAATTCTAAGGATACCTTTGTGTATTCTTTTCTCCTTAGTTCCCAGTAATTTCACCTTTGTCTGTTCGGGACAGCAGCTCTTATGTGCTGAGGTGTGACATGAAAGTCAGGTCATACATTGAAATTGGCTGTTAGCAACACCAAAAGTCATGCAGTTAATCTCAAGGCACCGCAGGTATCGCTACACACCAGAACCACAGACATTTCAGAAGCACACTCATGAAAAGGTACTGGAAAAACACAGCCACCTGCTGTGTGAGGGATTAATTCCAATATTTTCAATCGACAAGCAGATGTGGGTACCTACTTAGCATTTTTATTGCATTGTTTGCCATGTTGATATCAACATGTCAGATAATTAACATGCACTGAATTACCAAAGGTCAACAACGAAACTAACAGAAACAGGACTCTATTAATATTAATGCATGTCAAATGTCACATTAAACCGATGCGTGCCTTGACCAACACCGTCACAGAGAGCTGCTCCGTCAAAACAAACTGACCAGAACAAAGAAGAAAAAAGCACCACATTGATAATAGAGCTCTAAAACTTCACAGAAAACCTTTCAGTAGAAATCGTCGATGGTCCAAATACTGTAAATACCTAAACCCAAAATGGCCAATATAGAAAACCTTGAAGTTGAACCATTTTGAAAACAATGATTTTCTTCTCCTTTGTCTTCCAGTGTATGATTGAATTGAGGAGATTTCATGCAATTCAATGGTTTACTTAGCAAAGTTTTTATTTTCTTTATTACCTCCGCCAAGGCTTGGAGGTTGTGATTGTTACGTCTGTCTGTCTGTTAGCAACATAACTCAAAGTAATTGACAGATGTTTATTACATTTTCAGGAAATCTCTGAAATGGGTTAAGGAACAACTGATTACATTTTGGGGGTGATCCAGATCACCGTCTGGATCCAGGAATTTTTTTTAAAGGATTCTTTACTATCGGGACATAAGGATCATTTTGCCATTTTACAAAGTAGTTTCTAACTCAACAGATAATTGGCAAAAAAATAAAACTAGAAAAAAATTACAACATGACATAATGATGTTGTAATCTGTTGTAATCTGATATTGTTAGGCCCAAATCATGTTAATATCTGTCCCGATCCATCTGGTGATCCAGAAGGTTCAAAATATAGGGGTCACGGGGGGGTTATTGGGCCTTTTGGGTTTTTATCTCAGGTGACTGACTCAATGATTTGGCAGAGGTCTGCACTCTCTGGTAACATGTACATCTAAACACTAAACTCAGAGCAGACTGAGTAGAGATGCACTGCATCAGCAGCTTTCTAGCTAATTTCCATCTGAAGCCCCTGTGGCAGGCAAAATATACATTTAAAAGTGTTTAAAGATAGAAATAAATAAAAAAGAAAATAAATAAAATATTAATATGTTGCCCTACATTGCACCTCATAATTCATTTTTGTTACTGCAGCTGGTATTTATTATCAAGCATTTCACATTATTATAAACTTCTACCTAATGATATATATTTAAGATTCAACCTCAGTCGAGTGCTGTTATATTATAGAAAGCACATAACATTTTTTAATGCATGACTTTATCATTTAAGTTAATAACAGGAAATCAAAGTGAAGAAGAATAAGTCATGAAAAACATAGTTGGTCCCACACCAACTTAAATAAAGACCCTAAGATTCCATTTACTGAGGCCATTACATCAGCCAAATTATGAAGAATAAAAAGTAATGAACAGGTTTCAAGCATTTATATGATTGTTGTTATTAATGTTTGTTGCAGTACACATCACATAAACTGGAGTGGTCGATAAACTTTATTATATATTTACCGGATTGTCATTTGGGATCATTGAAGACAAGATAATCTCAGCATCTGTCCTCTGGGATTGGAAAGCTCAACCTTGTGATGCTCTGTATCTTGATTGGATGCGAACAAGTGTTGTAATTGCTTTTCCCATCGGATTCTTTAAGTCGAAAGCCATCTGACGATCTGCCGTCTTCAATATGACCAGTCAATTCCTCCCAATTCCTAAAGGGTGAGGAGTCCAACAGCATCTTAATGTTAATCTCAAATGGCATTAAGGAACTTTTGGTTTTCTTCGAAGTTTTAGAAAAAAAATTGAAGGTCTGATTTATTTTAAAGGTCACTGCAATATGAAAAATAGGATAATGAAGGGAAGAGGGCTCTTAACTGAGAAAAATAAGGTCTTGGGAACCATTGCATGGTATCATTACTGCCAGTATATTCATGCAAACATGTATGTTTTTACATCATTTCCTTGAACAAAACAGAAAAGAAAGCTGTCTGTAAAGTTCACACGAATGAAACTCATTAGAAAAATTTACAATATAGGTGCAAAGTAGAGAAACCATTAATACTCCCCTGTAATGTTTCTGTTGATTACACTCAAGCTTCTTCTTCTACCAAAACTAAGTAGATAATCTTTTTACACATGAGCGCTTTAATTTAATTACATTTATTTCACTGTCTCCTTATTATGCTGTTGTGTTAGGGATGTACGATTGCATTGACTCATTCTTTCAGTCCTGTTCCCAAGTGGGAAAACAAAAGCGTGACCTTGGAAGGCTATGCATTGATTCAGCCCAGTATCTTTTGTGTGTGGGTTTTTTTTTTAACTGTTACTACACTGTCTAATACAGCACAGATATACAGCTAAAACTTAACTAGCTGGGAATGCATCCATTATCTTTATATGTGGTTTTTCCATTACTCTATGAACAGAATAAAGAGAAAAGTTGAGAAGCAACACCTAGAAACTATCACCCAGGTATCTAACGTCCCCTTTATGTGTGAAAAAACAAGCAGAGGGGGAAAACAAGATTATAGTTATAGAAAAAAAGGTCCACTTACAACCCACTGGTTCATACTCTATTCTGCCAAAATATTTAAAACATTAGATTTGAGTGTGTGTCACGACTGGTGGAACGAAGGACTGGACCCAAAAGCACGACTCACGAGAAGAGGTTTTCAAAAGAAAGATGTTCTTTTATTGTGTATGGGAATACACTATGGTAAACTTGGCTAAGGCATAAACACTGGTA
>JBBBVU010000017.1:22466366-22483407 GCA_037177055.1 Atherinosoma microstoma
TAAGTGTATTTGGGCCATAAAAGGAGTTGTATGCAATTTGAATGATGATGGAGAAATGATTTTATCATTCTAGATGTTGTTTTTTTTTGGGGGGGGGGTGTGATGATAACGACTGTGTGTTTGTGATATAATTGGTCATTAAAGGATATTTTTAAATCAAATCTTCTTCTTCTTCTTCTGTGTGACAGGATCCATGTTATGACAAGGTGTAAAAACTTGAGTTCATATTTGATTGAGTTCAGTGGAGCACAGACCCTGTTGCAAAGCTAACATACTTTAGTTTAGAAATGGCAGGAAACAAAGTGAATAACAGATTTTTTTAGGTCTGCCAAAAAAAGAAAGAACCTTACTCTTCTCCCTGTTCAGAATAGCTGTTAGCTTACCCCTCCCCCCCCCTGTGTTCTTGGTATATGCTGAAACACCCCATGTTTCCAGACAACCCAAAAGCACCCACTGCTACTGTTTAAGTGGCTGACACCACAGGTCTCGACCAGAGTTTTCAACAAATCAGAACTGTTTTTGCAGCACAAGGGGAACCGAGACTATCAGAGAAGCTTGTGAGGGACATATTTTTCTCTTAATGAGAACAGCATCTTAAAAAAATCCTGAAGTTATGTGAATTACAAATCCACATTTTCTCTTAGGAAGGCTGCAACATCATTTCCATCAGAAGCCCAAATGTAGAAGATATCATTGATTTACTATGTTTTTTCTTTACTTGTTTCTATCCTCCAGCAAGAGATCCTCTTCTGTATTTATACTGATGATGATAAAAACTGAAAGATTATAAAGATTAAAATTTCCGAAACACATCTTTGTTGTTTTGTTTTGAAGCTCCTGGGCTTGAAACAGCTAAAGGTCAAATACACGAGACAAAGGTTATGCTCAGACAAGCAAATCATATAAATATGTATATATATCTTTGATTTTTGGGTAGACTGTGCATAGTTACTTTTAAAGATCCAGACTTTACCAACCCATCAGCATGGATTAATGTGTCAACAATGTTTGCAACATTTTCTTCATAAACCACTTTTACAACTCCCAGATGAAGAGTCAGGAAACGATTGATTTTGACTTCTGTGCTCAGGGGTGGACCAGTCATCTGTGTGTTCTGGAGGATCACAGAACGGCTAGCACTGCGTTCTGGCGGTACTGGGGGCCGCCACCACACAACGGCTGCGGCCCCCAGAACTTGACATCACCTGTTTCCCCCCAGTTAATCTACTGTTTTACACCATAGTCCAATTAAGGAGAAGAAGAAGAAGATGGTGGTAAAGTGATTATATGAAATATTTTGTCAAAAAATGTAAAGAAAGGGATGAGGCAGAGAAGGCAGGGGCGGAAATGTGACATTTAGAAGGTGAAGCTGCTAACTTACTGAAATGTTCAGAAGCAGTACAGCTAGCAGCAAAGCCAGCAGCGGAACTAAAAGTTCATGTCAATGTTAGCAATGTTAGCAAGTAACTATGGAACATAAGAAAGGAAGAAAGAGTTACTTGCTTGGGCTGATCTTTGCAAAAGTTATTCAGGTTGCTACATTTCTTTTTACTGTATATGTATATGTTTCTCCATTATGTCCCTCTGATTGTAGCAACAAGAATATGCTCAACACTACCACTCTAAATCTACCCAAATCTGATAAAAAAAAATCATTGTAAAGTGATGTGAATGACTCCCTCATAAAGGCTTCGATATGAATCTTACACTGTGTAAATACGATGCAGGGAAGATTAATTTTCAGACAGAATAATTTAGTTTCATTTTATTAGATTAAATGCAGTCTGGTACAGTTTTTAGTTTTAGACAGTTTTTCTAAATTTGACAATGGTTAGTTTCAATTTCATATGTTTATCAAAAGTTCTGGAAATCACACGTAATTACATAACTTCATGTGTTTGATAGTAAATGTTAGAGCGACTGTTTAAAGCTAGAGTTGGTAATGTTGGAGAGCTAGCAAGATTTGAAAGCGCGTGAGCACATTTCACACAGAGGGGGCGTGGGCAGGACGAGACATGAAGGCATCTGATTGGTTCCTTTCCATTCAGACCGAATGGCAGGGATTGGTCAGAGTTTTTGCAAGCCTGCAGGTCTCACAGAGGTCTGACTTTTTTCGTTCCTTTTAATGAATACATGATGTACTGACTACTCACAGCATGAAAGGACAATTTCACCCAGTATAACAAAAAAGGTTTCTGAACAGGATTACCAACTATAGCTTTAACTTTATTGTAGGTCAGACACACATTTATTGGTGAATTACTTCCCAGATGACATCATTACTGTGATTACCTAAATGTATCTACAGTGTCCTCTCACCGAAGCCATCGCTTTCAACTACATTGTAAATCTTTGGTAATAAATCAAGAAAAACATGCCGTCTTTTCTTTTGACCTTGATAAATTGTGTCCAATTTGTGGTTGGAAAAAAATCTGAAACATCTATGTCTTCTTGTCTGCTGTTGTGGCGTGTATCAGTTGTATTAACACCCATGAATTCACCAAGGCATCTCACCAGGTTAACATTTCTATGCTTTTATTTATGTTATTTATTTGCACCCCGCTGTAATGTTTCTAATGTTTGTATGTAAAGCACCTTGAATTGTCCTTTACATGAAATGTGCTAAACAAATAAACTTGCCATGCCTTGTTTTGGATAAATTATGTAAAAAAAAGGGGGGGAGATCGTATAAGATTTTACTCTTTCTGCTCTTTTTCATTCTTGTATTTGGATTATCTTTGGTTTGTTTTTGTTGTTTTGTCTCAAGAATTAATGAAATAAAAACTAATTAAAATCTTAACAGACTTTTCTCCAATGCTCCTTCAATCTTATAAACTACAACTGATTTCCATTGCAAACAAAATCACAGTCGGGCTGCAGGGGGACATTATTGTTGTCATTAAATTGTGTTTCTCTTTTTCCTTTCTCAGCAGGTATCCCGGACCTAGAGCTATGGTACCTTTTAATCCCTCCTTCCTGTCCTCTCAACCTCCAACTGGCTGGGGCAGATGGCGGCCCTTCCCAAAAGGGGTTCTGCTGAAGCTTTCTTCCTGTTATTAGCATGCTTAGGACAAGAGATTGAATCATAGAATAACATGAACAGTGAATAATAACAATAAAACTTTCTTAATATAGCATTTTCTAAACAAATGTTAAGTGCTTCAACAGCAGCTATCTTCATTCTCACAAATAAATAATGAATGCAGGAAAGTTGGAAAAGAAAGAGTATTGAGGAGAATTATAAACCTACAGTCTCTGAAGTTATAAAGTATCCCCTTTGTTCATTTCAGACATCAATTGTTGTATCTCAAAACACTTGAGAAATCACACACATTTCACACAGCAACTAGCCATATTGCGCTGAGGTGAGAAAATTGACGAGGCATGAACTTCCCTCTTTGTTTGCTGGCCCTAAGGAACAAATGATTTTCTCTTTTTTGTGAGCTTGTTTGACAGGATTTAAGATTTTAAGGCTTTGTATTTGCGCGGCTGTCTGGCTGTTTGCTTTTCTGGCTGAGTATTGGTAAGGCTTGTTTGTATTTTACCTGCCAATTGTTTCTTCATGCCTGTCTGCCTACCTACAATCTGTCTTCTTCGCTGCTTTCTACTGAAAAAAAAAAAAAAAAAGGGCAAGAAAGCATGTCATTCTTGACAAATGCTGTAGTGCAGCTTTCTTCTCTGTCCATCTTATTTTGGATTCACCTGTAGGTAATCTTCCTTGGGTCTTATCCCAGTGTGCATGGTTTAATTGGTCAGAATTCAGCAGTGGAGTTATGGTACAAGATTTATTTTTATGTTAGCATTCTTTAGTTGCTCATCTGGAAATTCATTGAACATAATAATCACTTGTTCAATTTATTAACCCAAAAAAAGTTTAGATATTGATTTAAGCCTAATATTGAAGCATGACTTAGAGAATTAAGATGTTTAAGGTGGTTTCTTATTTTCGTTTGGGGGAAAAAAAAAATACAACAACCTAAAATTAATTTAGCAAAAGAATAGCAGGGACTCACTTAGAAATTTGGTAAATCATATGAATAACACATTTAATTTCCATTCATTCTGAAGCAAACACACTCTTTACCTATAAAATTCAGCTTAAGGCTTTCCTTTTTGATAAAGCTTAGGGTTGGTTTGTTTGATTCTTAGCCATCTCTTTAGTTATGCTGCTATTCGCTTAGGACGCACTCTCCACGATTGCGTGGAGGACAGGCGAGGAATTCCAAATAGTTTCACAGCTTCCTTTGGTTTGGTTTGCTTTCACGTTGCACTTTACTCAAGTGGACCAAACCGCCTGAAACAATGTCACACAGTTACAATGACTGCTCGCTAAGGGCGGTATTCTCTGAATCGAAAAAGACAAAAGCAGAAAGAATAAAACCTGCTTCATTAATTGGGCAGGACCGACAATGGATATCCCTCCGCTACAGTTTGCTGGTTCACCACATGTAAGCAATAGAGCAACACCAGGTTAATCTGTCCTGTCCTGGCCTCTCCATCCACATCCGGTCAGGGTAGATTGCTGCCCCACCTGAGTCTGGTTCTTCTTCCTGTTAAAAGGAAGATTTTTCTTTCCACTGATGCCTGCCGCCCCATGCATGCCCAGGATGCAGTTTCAATAGAAGAAAGGGCTTGATGCAATCCATTGATTTCCTTAGCAAGGCAATTACTTTCATGACTTGGCTTATATCAACTGTTATTATATAATTGGATTTATTTTAATTGGATTATAATTGGACTACAGTGAATTGTACTGAATTGAACTGTGTCAGTAAAAGTCCCTTGAGATGACTTTGTGATGAACTACTATTGCACAAATAAAGCTGAATGGAAATTAATTATACTGAACTTGTGTTTTTTACTCTGGTTAAGTGAAAGTGGGCAGGCCACTAACAGAGGACAAGATATTAAACATGTGGTCGCAATATCTTGCTAATAGTACTTGCAGGGCTTTTCATTTCCCACCCCACAAACTCCTACTGGCAGCTGGTCATCTTTGTCTTTGTCCCTTTCTTGTTTTATTTCATGGATGACAGCTAGATCATGAAGATTAATTGCAGTTCTACCCATAACTTCAAACTCAGTCATTTCACCAGCTTGTCTCATCCAGTGACATCCTTTTCATAATGTAATGACACTGAAGATGTTATCAAGTGGATCTGCTCCACAAATTAAAGCGGTAACATCTTCCTGGAAAGATTAAACGGGTTAATTAAGCCAAGGAAATAGTGAACAAACTGTCGGGATTGATAACAATATCCATTAATAGTTGGAAGGTCTTGCCTTGGTCAAGCAATTTCCTCTAAACCCAGGAGAAAAATAACATCTTTGCTGAATAAAATGTCTTCTTCCAGTGAAATGTGAAATGCTCAAAAAATGGCCTGATACAGTGTGTCTGAGTGTCAGAAGGGGGGAAAAAAATCCCTTTTTATTAACGAGTTTGTCCATGTGCATTGAAGCTGTTCAATGCAGTGAATGAATGTTGCTACTTGTTGGGAAGAAGCAGTGATAACAACATCACAAAATGTCAGTTTAATTATGAATGGATGCACCCACCACAGTAAATCACATGCAGCTCATGTCACAAACACATAAATATGCTTCCATACCTGCGTGCTCACAACAGTGACTGCTGTATACTGAAGAGCGCATACACAACACACAAACACACAGTGTTAAGAGTCTCCTGAAGCCTAACATATTACAGATGGGTTCCTGTTGAGAAGCAGCACATTTTGCATCTGCACTCATGTATATTCTGCCTTTTTTGACTAGTGAATAAATCACATTTGTGCAGTTTGGAGCAAAGCAAAGTAAATCTTTAGCGCTCAAGTCTGCCATGAACTGACAAGAAACATCCAGCTATGTTCGTCCAGGGATGGTGTAAGTTTACCAGTCATTAACTCTCCCTGTCATTAGTGTAGTTCATTAGCATGGAGGGGTAGAAATGAGTGGTACTAATAATGAGATTAATGATGTATGATGATTGTATTCAGCTGCTTTGGTTTCAGGGTTATCGTAACTGTACATGCTGGCTCTACGTCAGACTCCTGAATGGAATAATGTTATCTGTAAGGCGTGTTCTACTTGCTTTGATAAGGGCATAAAAAAGGTCAGTTCGTCCTGTGACACAAAGCCATCACCTGATTCCCCTACCCGTTATCCTAACCATTTCTCCTCATAAAGAACGTTTATTCCACCTAAATTCCATGACAGGTTTCTATCGTGCATTCCTGGAATCGTGTCCAGCCTGCTCAGCACTTGTTCCGGTTTTCTTTTGGAGCTGTTTACCTGTGTACCTGAGACTAGTTTCCAGACTGATCATCTTAACAAAAATGAATGAGAAACATCAATGTGATAAGCTTTTCTTTTTCTCCTTTGAGGTTTTACACCAATGCAGTTTGATGATATAGTACATTTTAAAAACAACAAGGTTGGCCCATGTACTTCATAGTCGATATCCAAGATTAAGGTAATAAGATGAAAAAAAATACAAAGTAGATAAAAACACAAAACAATTTCTTTAATTTAAATGTCATATTCCACCTAAAGAGAAAAAGTGAGACTTAAGCAATGACTTAAATAAGTGGTATGAAAATTCAAATGGCAAAATCCTGACTAAAGAGCTGGAATGGGCAATGGTGGCCAGGTTGAATGGCAAAAATGTCTTCTAAATGATGACCTGGGACAGTTATGGCCATACACAACCACTGGAAAGCAGACAAACTGGCACCAGCTGATCCAGGTTTAAAAGGAGGCACCAATCAGTTGACCCAGGTGAGCGGCATGAGCCATCAATGAATGAATGAAACGAATGAAAACATCTTCGCTTGTCTAATATACTGCATTGCAAGAACAATTCTTGTTAAATTTTGAAGGTCAGAGTCACTTTATGTTTGTGCCACAAAGCTTTGATTCACATTTCATTTTCTAAAATTTCCCCAGTGGCTCACATAATAAACTGCAGTGTAAAACTCATCATTGACAAGCAGTCTTCTAAGTGATTATCACATTTGCAGAGTGAATAATCAATATAGTTATAAATCATTGATGTTAAAATCGTTAATCGAACAGCTTTAAATGTAAAACACTACAACATCTGGCAGTGGTAGCCCTTTGAGACACCCACTTACTTCTCAAAACCCTGTCCCCTCTGTGATATTACTATTGCAAGAAAATGCAACCTGATGCACCATCTATCTCTGCTGATTTGAAAGCACAACAGTCCACCTCTCCAATTTCTTTGTCACTGACCGATATTGTCCCCTGCAGCTGCTGTCTCTTATCATATTTTCGTGTTTTGCTATTTGTGATGGATATAAGCTCTTGTCATCAACACCGTGGCTCAGAGGTCACACAGAAAAGTGGTCAGCAGACTCACTGACATGAGCTGAACACGTCCAAGACACAGATCAACAAGTGCTCAGCAACAGAACAATAACAGACGGTCGTTTGTGAGAAAAGAGCAATTTCCTCTTTGTTTGAAATGTCTTCTTATATAAATGGAGACCAACAAGGTCAGAAAAAGGCATTGACAAGCACAAAAACCATGCATAGGACATTTTGTTATACTTGCCCTTGGATAGAGCTTGGATGGATGCATTCAAAACCAGACGTCTTCCTACATAGTGAAAATGGTACATTCTGCCCTGTCATTTTCTAGATCTTTTTCAAATAGGTGGCATGTGAGGATGCAAATGTCTGCAACACTTGCAGCAGCTTTTTGCAGACATATTTTCTGCCAGAAAATCTTATTATCTCCAGAGTAACATTGTGTGAATATCACACTTGATCTTTCAGAGTATTTAAGTAAAAGTACATGCTGCTAAGAAAGTACTGATTTATACGTTTTTCTCTTTCCACTCTGCCTTTCCATATTGTGGATAATAATCATCAAGGGGCCTCACCTGCTCAACTGGATGTGCTGTGAACGGCACACAGTTTGAACAGCCTATACTCCTTGCATCTCACCCTGCCTCCTGTAAGCTTTAGCTGGACATTTTGCAGCTATGGGAGCCCGATTCCAGCTCACAACTTCCTGCTGTGAAGTGTGAAGTGTGTGTGTGTGTGTGTGTGTGTGTGAAGTGAAACTGTGGAAAATGTCTGCCCATTCTCCAGACACTCTCCTGTGTTCCTATTCCTGCTTTCTTCACTCATCCACTACATAAGGTTTATCTGTAAGCACTCAGTTTTTATGATGCTGTTTTGCTCTTTTCTGTTTAATCTGTGCCGTTGCTCTTCTATTCTTTTTCCCGGCATATTCATCATTATTGCATCACAGTCAATTATCACAGAAACAAGGGAGACAAAATTGTTTTACACCCTTTGAATCAAAGACTTTTGTTAATACAGGCGTACATCCAGCTGATGACATCCCATTCAAGTGAAGCACACATCAAACACATACAACTGGTCATTTCGGAGGCTTTTTAAAAGATTTCACGAGCATATACCTGATAGTGTTAAGTTCTTAAGTAATCTTTTCAGAAACTGTAGTTGGTTGTCTTCATTGAAGTCAGGGACTAACCTTGTTGCAAGTGATGCTGGGAGAGGAGGGTCTTGACACTGTTGTCAATGAAAAGGGGCCCTGCAGAAAAACGTTAGAGAAAGACTGCACTAAGTCATGCTTTGTATTCCTCTGGCTTTTCAATGCCGGAATGAGTGCTCATTTAAATTATAACCATTGTAGATTTATGAAATGTTATCATTTATCTATTCATTTATTTATTTATGTGTCAGAAATAAAAGTATTAAAAGAAAAGTAAAAATAATGTTCCACTTGGATTTTAAAATAGATGAAGAAATATATGCACTCAAATATTCTTGTTAAGAAACACTCATCCTGCGCGAGTAATTTCTTAATGCTACAAATTTAAGTGTGAATCATAGTTCGACTTTACCTAATGCTAAACAATTTGATCTTGTACCTATACTTTTCATGCATGAAAATTTGAAAAACAATGGTTTTTCAGGCACAATATTTTTCAGACATGTGCAGTAATGATTTTATTTCTTAATCACGTTTTACTTTTTATCAAATTTTTTATCTATTCTGCATAAATATTTATAAAATAAGATGTTAACAGGGCTGCACGGTGGTGTGGTGGTTAGCACTGCAGCCTCACAGCAAGAAGGCTGCTGGTTCAAGCCCCGGGTGGAGTTTGAGCCGGAATTTGAGCTGTGGAGGGGTTTGAAACGGTGGCCTTTCATTGTGGTCATATATAATGTGTGTGTAATGCAGTTATTCATTCACTCTACAGTGAGTGGCAGTGCATTGGGTGGCTCACTATTGCCCACTCACTCACAAATGTACCATTCTCAACCATCCATATACAAAACAGCTTTTAAACGAAAGGGTTAAGAAATTATATATTTTATAACATTTATGAGAACAAGGACTGTCGCAAATTACTCACCTTCCTCATTTGTCCTTGTCATGAGGACCTTGTGCTTTGGACAAATGCAACTGGAAATGAAGCTCTACACTCATATGCACACACGCTTACTCTTTTCTCAGATTTCTGTCTCTTAATGCTAACTCTGGATGATATCACAGGAATCATACCGGCAACTTTCTGATGTTGCACACACCATGCCCCGTCTAAACAAGCTATAAGGGAGCACAACAACGCTGACAACTGTCCAACCAGATCTCAAGCTCTGTGCACAATGTGTGTGTTTTGAGACTGCAACTAAATTAGTTTATTTATTTTGATTTATGTGAATGTTTCTGAATGATTAATTCTGGATGGATGTCTCTCTGTGCCGTACCTGTACTACATGTTTTTGCCACCATCAGCGTTTGGGATGAGAGCTGCATGTGAGAGGGCTCATTAATGTTTATCTGTGTGCAATATTGAAGACTTGTAATTACAAGAGCTACAGCTGCCAAGTTCTGTTTGGCAATTAATATTGGATTATCTGACTTCAGAAGAGCAGCCCAACCCCCTGCAGCCTGATGTGCTCTGTAGAGGGGGAAGAGGATGCCTTCCAAAGGTTCAGTTCTGGTTCATTTGTATATTTTGTAACACTTTAGGACTATAAAAACTATACAGCCTATAGTTATTATAGAAGCCTATATATAACAGGTAGTGCAGCTCTCACAAGGATGAAAGTACAAGAACACTCATACACCAATATCTTTGACAGTTACTACAGGCAAAGCCCTTAGCACTGAGGGTTAGTGACAGTTTTGCCCAACAAAAGCCAAACCTCCTTCATATTGACTCTCACTCACAGACACACACACACACACGCACACACACCCTCTGAGGGGTGATTACAGTCAGTGACAGGATGCAAGCAAAGCCCTTTCTCTTTCTTTCTTCATCTCTCCTTGCTCCCATTGCTTCCTTTTGCCCGACACCGTCACCCTGAGGTGCTCAGGGTCGGTGACAGGGGTCCCTGAGGGCCAAAAGTCTGTTGGACACTGACAACTGACTGTTGACGGTGTGTCCCAAAGGCACAACCACACAACTCCTTCACTGTCAACGCCCTTCTTTTTCTTGCCTCTTTTGCTTTTATTCCCTTCTTCTTCTTCTTCTTCTTCTTCTTCTTCTCTCTTTCTCTTTCCCTTTGTCTTTTTGTACTTTTTTCCTGTTCCTCAGACTTGAAGTGCTGACCCAGAAAGGTCCTTCAGAGTTGGCTCTTCCAGGCTGCTCAGAGTTCCTTTCCAAGCCTCGGGGTGGAAGTTTACGCTGGCAAGCTTAACGTTTCTGACCGCGCCAGAGGCCCCGGAGGTCTAGAAGGGTGCAGATTGTTGTGCTGGTGGAGGTTTGTGTTAAATTCTTAATTAAAGAGCTGAAAGGCCTGATGAGTACGTCATATGAAAAATGGTACTCTTGTGTTAGGGTCTATGGGTTCTACTGTGGTTCTGTTTTTGTTTTCCAGTTCAATGGCGTCATGCTTTGTTCTGTTATTAATTTCTAGCTACATTAGGATTGGCTGTTGTATCCTTATTGTTCTTGCCTCTGTTCAGTTAGTTTTTGCTTTGTTTGTCAGTATGTCCAGTAAACCTTGTTATGGTCTGTGGCAGGTTTTTCAAATCTGGTCCAATGCGATGGATCTCCCAACAGTTTGTTGTCAAGCTCTGCACAAGCCTGTTTATGACCCATTAATTTAAGTCAGGTATTTTGAATCAGGGAAACATATCAAAGCTGAAGAACTGGAACTAGACATCCCTGGTCTGTGGGTTGGGTTTTTCGTTGTGTTGTGGCTCTTGGATTAATATCTTGTTAATGGATTTAAAGGTTTGTTTAAGTCTGGATTTGTCTTATGGATTGATATGTTAAGTTAATGTATCAGTGTCTTGGTCATATGTTCATTATGTTTTGCTCCTGTTCCCTTACTTTTTCCGTGTTCTATATTCTTGCCAGTTTTATTTTCTGTTTTGTTTTGTAGGCTTTGTTCCTTTAATTCAAAACAAATCTCATTTGTCATGCATCAAGTTTCTGTTTCTGATTGTCCCTCCGATGCTTCCTCAGTATAAATACTCCTTAGTTCCTTTTTTCTGGTGCAAGATATTCATCTTCAAAATCAAGTCTTTAATTTCTACCATCCACCTACCTTCAGCTTGTGAATTTTGCATTTGGGTCCGCTTCAACCTCACATCAAGATACTTTTGCTTCCCAAACCTAACCAGCTATTGTACTAAGCAGTTTTGATGCCTAAACCTAGCCAAACAGCAAGTGAAGTATAACACTAGGAATTGAGAAAACAGATAGTTTCAAATTACGGACAAAGTTCAGCCTCACTCTTCAAAGTCCTGTGTCTCTCCGCCAACCCTATTTTAGCCTCTGTACAATTTCTGCTAACATAACTACAATTTTACTTTAAAAGATAATCGATAAAAATGAGTCAATAAATTCTAATTAGTATGGATTCCCTTGTTGCACAGAGTGAAAGAGTAGTATTAATTCATGTAAATTTTTGTATTAAAACATGTTTCCAGACAACTTTTCCTGATGGTGGTCCTGCTTTCCTACACTGGCTGCTTAAAACCAATCAAACTCAATGTAAAAAAAAAAAAGAAAAAAAGAAGAAGAATTTTCCTCACAAATAAAGTTGCTCTTTATTATTTCTCAATAAAATTCACTGTATCTTTGAGGTGTGTGACAGCTGGGGACCTGTTCTCACTCCCACCTTGTTTCATACTGACGCTTGGTCATGAAGAGTTGTTGGTTCTGAAAGCAAGCGTTACTTTTGCAGTGTAAAAGTGTATTTGAATATCACATCATGGTGCTTTCCAAATCTTTAGCAGGTACTTTTAATGCATATAAGTATTCAGTAGTAGAAGAAAGCCAAAATAAAAGTGAAAAAAAAATTAAGTGAAATATGGTAGTCTGAAGGTTGGAATTAAGGATACGTTACGTTTCATAGGAGCTGGGTCTCTATCCCCTTCTTCTCCTTAGATCTTCTTACGTGGTCTGAGTCGCTTGTTTAAAAACCCACCACTGTAGAAAAACATTTTCTGTCACAGTTTGCTAACAATGGAAGCAGTGTGCCACATGAAGCAGAAGGATAACTGCAGAACAATTCCTTGAGCATCTGTGTGATATCTGGTGTGTGTTACATCTAGTGATCAGAATATTATTTAAATGCAAGGATCAGGCAAAAACAAGTTAAAGTTAAAGTTAAATTAAAAATCAGTGACCAGGTATCGAAAAAAAAAAAAAACTAAACAAATACCATCAGTAAAGGCTACATTGCTTAACAGCAACGAGTAGATAGACAATCTAGCAACTGGGAGCAGATTACATGTATTTATACAGAGGTGAGCTGTAGATGCTAATTATATACGTGCAAAGAATACATTACAAAACCAAAGAAAAGAAGGAAAGTAAACTGAACAGTGTCCACAGAAAGAAAAGTTTACGTAAGTAACAGCAAATGACTAACACCCTAAAAAAATACACAATGCATTTACATCCTCATTCATTCATTTTCTATACCTCTTTTTGCAATTCAGGTTTGCAGGGAAGCTGGAGTATCCCAGCAATTAGCATGGGAGAGGCAGGGTACACCCTGGACAGGTCGCCAGTCCATCGCAGCATTCACATTTATTTCATTTTTATGTTTAAACACATATTGGTCCTGTGTTAAATCCAATCAGTTTATTTGATGATCAGTGTACTGCATCACCAAGCAGGCATGCTTCATGACCCTGTTATAGCAACATTGGCAGGTGCATGTTGAGTCAGACGGCTGAATATTTAAACATGGACGTTTGCCACATGCATAGTCATTATTCACTCAGCACATGAGATGCAACTGGCATGAAATTGGCAAAAGTGTTGCTCCATCCAGCTTGATACCATTTGGATTTTGCCCATTAAAAGAAAAATTAAAAATGTGAAAAAAGAATTACCTCTGCAGATAAATCACTTTGGTTATGAGACTTAGGCAATCGTGACTAAAGATATCTGGTGAAGACACAAAAAGGAAAATGCTAGCTTCTCTTTACTCCCTCTTCTCTCTGTAATAATCCTCTATTCTTTGTGTTTCCATTTGGGTCATGGCTCAACGCTTCATATATCCTTCACATGAGGGTTACAGCAAAAGAAATGTCTGAGCTCTTTCACTAATGCCTGCCATTATCTAAACTCTGAGGGAAACAGGTTTAAGGAAGAGGGGAGAGAATGGAGCATTAGAGAAAATTCAATGGAAAATGGACAAAAACAATGAAAACAGGGAACTTAGAATATGTTTGGCTTCTAAAAAGGCACCATCTGCCAAGTTTACATCATCATGTAATTTATTTTAAATAAAAAAAGTATTTCCCCAGTAACTGCATGTTTGAAAAAAAGGGGCCTGTTTCACAAGTCGGAAAGCTGAATAAGGAAAAGCAAACAATAAGCCAGGATGTAGTGTTCCAATAACGTGGATGGATAAATGAGTGGCCAAAGTGATGAAAATGATACAATGAGTTGATAACAACAATTCAAATAATAAAGACTTCCCTCATGCAATGATGAAACGTCTTTCTCAAAGAAAACAATCATGTCTGACAATAACCTTCTTAATCCTCAAGACCGTCCAATTCCCCAGCTGTTTCTGTCGTCTTATTATGCATTTCAGGCACTGATTGGAGACAAGTGGAAATGTGCCTTGTAAAGCAGATACAGCTATGTGCTGCAGTAAGTCTGTGAAAAGACAATGAAAAAGGAAAAATAGAAGGAAGGAAATTGGGGAGTAGGATATGTGAAAACAGAAGATGTAAGAAAGGTGAGAATTTCAGTTACATATCATTGTTAAAGTACTTTTACAAGCTTATTGTCTGTCTTTTTCTTACTAGCTGTCTCTCAATAGCACAACCGAATTTCTTCGCCTTAGCAGACGGTCCAACAGGAGGGGGTCTTCTTCTCTGCCAGTGCTTTGCTTGAGGGGATAATATGTGACATTTTTATATAATTAACTTTTTGTCTTCTCTGTTGTAAACTCCTACTGCATAATAATAATAATTTTACTTCTAAACGCTCAGGCTTGTTTCTCTTAAAATTTGTAATTTAGCTTTGAATTTAGCACTTCAAGTAAAATACAGAATTTTGTGTATTGGGAAAGTCTAAAAGGATTTTTTTTTTATTATGTACTGACGGGCCCAAAGTGTACCAAGAAAATACCCCCCCACACCATTACATCCCCACCTCCAACCTCCACTAGTGATACAAGGCATGGATCTTTTTACATCGAATTCTGACCTTACCATCTGATTGTGGCTGAGGAAGTGAAGTGGAGACCAGGCAACCTTTTTCTAATCTTCCATTGTGAAAATTTGGTGAGCATGTGAACTGTAGCCTCAGTTTCCTGTTCTTAGCTGACAGGAGTTGCACCCGGTGTGGTCTTCTGCTGCTGTATCCCATGGTATCAAATTCAACTTGCAGAATTCTAAACAAATCAGACCATCGCTGATTAATGGTGTGACCAGAATGCTGCATGCCGTGATTTTCTCTCATTGCTTCACAAACTGGTCACTCACAAGCATAACTGCACTCAAACCTGTAGAATCATTGAAGGCCCTAAAAATCTTTGGTGGGTTATTTGTAGTCATATCCTGAGTAAGTTTTTATTTTTTGAGAATTATAAAACTTTTAAGAATGCCTGCTCCATTTATAAAATATTAAACAGACTTAAACCACCACCAAAGAAGGAATATGTCAAACTTAAATTGCTCACTGTAAGTACCATGAGAGCCAACACAAGATGGGACTGTGAGGTTCCCTCACAGCTACAAATACATACATGTATGTGTTGTACACGTCTGCCTTACTTTTATGTTTGAGTGTTTCATTCCTGTTATATCTTGTTACATGCAGGACATGTTTACATATATGTATGAATACAAGAGCTGCACTCTGTATACTTATCCTTTGTGAGTGAATGGTATGTGACAGTGTTTTAACTGAATTATAGTTTGTGTTTTACCTCGCATTCTTAACACCATATTCCAGCCTCATGTACTTGAAATATGCACTATAACTTTGACACTTTAAATCATGAGCTTTATACAATGTTTAAACGGTTTGTACTTAACTTTTTATGTCTGTACCTTATTATGTTTTGTTAAAGTTCGTCTGTGTCCTGCCAAGGGACAACAGATGTAAATTAATAGTAATGCTAAATAGACTGTACTTATATAACACTTTTTTTATATTTGACCACTCAAAGAGCTTTTATGCTACATGTCACATCCACACAATCCCACACGCATATTCATACAGCACTTCTATATTCACTAAGTACTTATTTAACACACACATTCATACCCCAATGGACACATTGGGATGCAACATGCCCAAAGATATTTCAGCATATATTCTCCAGGGGAATCCAGGAATTGATGCACTCACCTTCCATTTGGTAGACGATTGCTCTTCCACCTGAGCTACTATCCCATCTGCTTCTAACTTTGATATGTTGTGCATTCAGAGATTGTATTCTGCATACCTTGGCTGTAAAAATTGTTTTCTTTTAGTTACTGTTGTCTTGAACCAGTCTGCCCATTCTCCTCTAACCTCTCACATCAACAAGATATTTAGTTCACAAAACACAAACAGCTACAAGCATGTGTGGAGAAAAAAGAAGCCAATTTTAATCAAACTTAATGTGGCAGGACGTAAGAGGGCCCGGGAAGGGATTGAACCCACAACCTCCTGGGTGAGAGTCATGCACACTGACCAGTCAGCCAAAGGGATATTACTGTGGCCAAGTAGCCAGGGCACATGATCAATCGGAGGCATAGTGACAGGACCCACACTGTCACATTAACAACTTCTGAAAAATGAACTGACCACAGAAGCTGGAATGTCCAAAAAAATTCAACTTAAAGCAGGTCCATTAAAAAAAGGAAATACAATTCAAGGAGCGCATGAACACAAGGTGTTGGGAAAAAAAGTGAGGAATACAGTCATGGATGACAGATGGCTGAGTAGGTTTAGCATGAAATCATAGATACACTGATTAATGGAACACAAGAGAAACGAATCAGCAACCACAAGACAAAAAAACCATTAAAACAAATATAAGAAAAGGAAAGCATCTTTTCCAAGAACTGATTAATCAGAATCAGAATCACTTTATTGTCATTGAACCAGCATCCTGGCACAACGGAATTACAACACAAATCTACAACCTTCACATTAAGCTTGGTTACATTTGACAAGAAAAGGTTGACATTTCTGACTTCAAATACAGTGAGTACCTCAATAGCTTATTGGATAATATACACACATTTATGAAATACCCTTTGACCTGGCAACAGGACCAGGTAGAGGAAGCAACATTTTCTTTTTCTAGGGTCAAACAATTGTAATATGCCTAACTGAAAGAATAAAAATATTTTCATTCCCATCTTGACCCACACTGCCACTTGGTCAAAGAATCTTTTATTTTAGTTTTAAACTGCAGCTGCTAATTGCCAGTTATTCATCTGCATCTTTAACACCTCATTTCCACACTGTCATTTTGTCTGACATTGCATATATATATATATATATATATATATATATATATATATATATATACAATATACACATGGACCTGTTCA
>JBBBVU010000017.1:22499365-22529265 GCA_037177055.1 Atherinosoma microstoma
GTGTGTGTGTGTGTGTGTGTGTGTGTGTGTGTGTGTGTGTGTGTGTGTGTGTGTGTGTGTGTGTGTGTGTGTGAGCTTTTGTTTGTGTGTGTGCTTGTCCAACTTCCTTCATTAGAGCCAGTTTGTTTTAAACCATCAATTTGAGGACATGCAGGATATATTGGGACATTTTAGGCTCCAATATTCTAAGAGGCTGTCAAAGGCTTTCGGTTAACAGAAGGGTTGCTGTTAAGTAATCAGTTTGGTGAGTCAGGTTAGGCTTGGGGGATACATCTTAGTATGTCCTCACAAAGATGGCTGTGCAAAGTTGAGGTAGAGTGTGTGTGTTTTCAAATGGACCGGAAACATTACAGAGACGTGTCCAGTGTGATTAGCACTTGAGTAAATGTCAACCTTGTTTGTAGAGCAGGTAATGAACAGAGGGATACAGAATGAAAGGGAAAGAAGAAGCACAGAGAGGAGCGGAGGAAAGAAATAGGCGACTCATTGGTGAGAAAATTGCAGATTAAAATGTAAAACTGCAAAGACTGAAAAGGCAGCAGGAGGAAGGAATGGCCACAGACAAGAATGATCAAGAAGAGAGTTTAGAGGTGAAGAGAAGGATGAGAGCTGAGGATTAAACACAACCATCATAATGGGTTAAAGAGAAGAAAGACAGAAAATAAAAAGATAAACAAGAAGAAGGTCATCTTTAAAAAAAAGATGCATTTTTAAAATTATTTTAGCAAACCTTTGTTATCTATTTATTTTCAGTAATATAAGTGGGTCCTCCAGGTGTAAGACTATTAAGACAGGATTTATTTAACTTTTTTCTCTCTTCGACACATCACATGATCTTTCTTCTTCTCTTCCCCCTGTGAGTTTATTTCATCCTTTCATCATTCAGCATGTTATTGCATTAGTCAGACTGAATGTTTTAAAGTACATGTAAGCGTGTTGGTTTGACCAAAATCATATGAAATGAAAGTTAAAAAACTAGACTCACACACCCGAAATCAAATCCTTTCTGCATGTAAACGCTCTCCTAGACTAAATTGTCTCATGTGCCCTGCACATGCCCAAAGTTCCATCTTTTCACAACTTTTGTAGAAAAAATAATGATGTGTGTGTGTCTAAATCAGTGCTGCCAAATTCCAAACAACACTGCTCACATTCACCTATCACTCTGTTTCTTTAGTAAAATCACTTAAAGTGTCAAAAATTGTGATTGGATAGCAGCCCATTAAGATCATGTCAACTTGATGGATGAAGCATTTCCAGACTCTGTGTTTTGCTTTAATTAAATTCTTATTTCATATCATCTGACAAACTCACCATTCAAGTCACTTGAAAGCAACATCTGTGCAGTTAATTCAGCCACTCGCATGTAAGATTGTCTTACACAGAAAGTTAGAAAGCTGCAGAAAATCTTGAACTTTTTACCTCCTAGTTTACTGTGTCAGCACTGGACATTCTTCAGTCAATAATTTGATTTCCATCCTGTGAATATATACTGGGAAAAGAACAAATTATATGGCCAACATGAACTTTAACCATTGCTCAACTTAACTGTGCATATAAAAAAACTTCATGCTTCCATCTCTCTTAGATTTACCTCTCTTTTTATACACTAACTTTATCTTCTCAACCCATTTGCTTTTTCTCTCTTTACTATCCCATTATTTACTGACAGTAGATATTCCAGGAAGCTTTGCTTGTAGATGAAGCATGCTTCCCCTTTTCCCCACCCTCCCATACCTGCTTTTTTGTTAACTGGGCTACACCACACCTGCATTGCATCATTCTCTTCCCTTCTTTTCTTTTCTACTCCACTCCTTTTCCTCTTATGTTTTTTTCAGCCTGGCTCAGTTCATTTCATACCATCACTGATGCTTTCTCTCCTTCTGCTTCTTTTTTTTGTGGTTATTTGTATTAGAGTACACAGAGAAACCATCAACGGCTCCTGATCCAAACATACGTTTGTCTGTTTGTTTCTCTAGAGAATATTTGATTTTGAGAAACACTGCAGGTACATGTTTCCTCTTGTTCTGTTATTTTTGGCCTGAGTTAAAAACATATAATAATAATGATTACACTGCATACTGAATGCAGTGCATCATGTTGATAATAGGCCTTTGTCATGAGGCAGTGCATTTGTTTTTATGAACAGAACAAAGCAGTCCCTCGTTTTGTGGACTGCTGAGTGTCACTTCAAAGAGGAGATTGTGAGGGCAAGTTTTTGTTGGACCTTGATTTGAATTTACAGTCATTCATTCATTACCAGTGAAAATGCCATTGTTAATTTCTCTTTATAATCTAATTCTGTTCAGTTTGGCTTTATATATATACCATTATGCAGCAAAAGTAATGTCAGGATATTTTACATACATGGGAACCCAATAATTTTCTTTGCTCAAGCACTTGAACAATGCAGATTAAAAAACTCTCCATAGCAAAATGCCCACTGCAGGGTGGACAAATGTCTCAGAAAGAGAAGTCTGTGGGAAAGAAAGTGAGACAAGAAATAAAAACAGTGGGCATACTGGTCAGGTCAGAAACTGAACACTACAAAACATGCAGACACCTAAAGAAGCAAATGGGGAGGAGAGCCATTTGCTGCATACCTAAGGGACAGCTCAGAATCACCAATAACCATACACTCAATCAATGAAGGAAGTTGTTTACCTTAAATGTAAAGTGTAGAGAGAGTGTGCCTTTTCAATTTAAAGCGAGAAATGGTTAAGACTTGGTTCCACTGGAGAAGAACCTAATAGCTGAAGGCTCTGCCATCCATATACTTTTAGAAACAGAAGTTGTAAACCAGCACTCTGAGAGCGATGCGCTCTATTAGAAAACGATACTGTGCAGAAGTCTTTAGCCACCCATCCTTTCATATTACCTGGAAAATGTAAAATAAGTGCAGCAATGTATTGAAATATGTGCAAGCATAGATAGAAGAACAGTTTATAAGGCAACAGCAGAGTCTATACAATATGATGTGACCACTTATTCTTCAACATAGCTTTAACCCTACAGTAGACAAGCGTTCTTGTTTTTTGTTTTTTTTAAAGTAGTCTTCAGGAATAATTCTCCAGGGATCTTGAAGGACTTTCAAAGTTCTTTTGATCTTGGTTGCCTTCTGTTCCGCTATTTGTTAAGCTGACCCCTCAGTGCTTCAATAATGTTGAGGTCCATACAATTCAGCTTTATTTGTAAAACGCCAATTCATGACAAGGTCATCTCAGGGCACTTCACAGACAATCAGTTTGAGCCATTCTGATTGTCATACAATGATTCATACAAGGCAATTCACAACAAATAGCCTAGCTAAGGAAACCAACAGACTGCATCGAATCTTCCAGACTCCAGGGAGGATTCAATACTCCATAAGACCTGCTGCCACTGATTTTTATTCCAGTTCTTGGGACATTTGACAAACCTCATCCTTTTCTCCCTGTTTCCCATCCTGAAAAATGGCTTCTTGAAAGCAAAACCTTCCATGGGGACCAGTTCTGATGAAGGTTCAGTGATCAGTGGATGGATCAACTGAAGGTCCAAGGTGCATCTGCATCAGGTTTTAGTGGGGTTTCTTTTTCTATTTCTTAAGGTTATCTCTTTCATGTATTTTTTGTTTTGTTTTTTAAGCCTGTCACTTCTTCTTTTGTCCTCCACTTGTCCAGTTTCCTCATTAAGGACACATTGCACAACATATTGTGAGAACCCCTGTAAAGACAGGGGTCATCACTTATTGATGAAAAAAATACCTGTCAAACTGTCTCAAGGCATTCATTCTCCCCTTTAAAACACAAGAAGGTACACTTTACAAATGTTGAGTAAAGCAGATTAGTTGAAACTTTGTCGTCCCTTTTATGTATCCATATGCTCTAGTGGCCTGGAAGTCTAAAACAAATTTACATCCACTTTCACATATTGCCCGAAACATGACAGTTGACAGGTGCAGGAGCAGGATTTGAACTGGCAACCTTTGGATTATTGGACAACCCGCTCTACCACCTGACCCATTGCCGCCCCAACCCCTCCCAAACTAGCCAATCAATTTTTCCAAGTGTTTTGGTCAAAATGTTAAAGTGGACGTAAATTTGTTTTGCGCTTCCAGGCCACCGTAATATGCACTCCCTGTTAATATCCCTCTAGTGCTGTTCCTGCAGTATGGTGTCATTTTCTCAGTAGATGCCCATCTGTTTAAAACACTGCAGATAGTCCAGTGGCACTGTGCTGCAGCCAGCATAATAGCAGCTTAATGTGACCCTCACTGTCCACAACACTAATTATCACATCAGAAAATCACATCTCAGCACTTCGCTAATCTTATTTTCTATATTTGTAATCACATCTCCAAACATATTAGTTTGAATACTAACAACAGGAATTCATTATAAAATTATATTTTATGGGGGATGAAAAAACATTTCTCAGTTTATGCGCAATTAAATAAATGAAAATATATGTTTTTGCAAATCTGTATGCCTTCATGGTTAGAAAAAGGGAAATAACTATGCTGTTGTTGATGTGCTGGATTAGGCCTTGTTTGCGTTACTGATAAAATCTCTTCTCAGCGTTGCTGCATCATGATGTTGTACATGTCATGCATTGTTCTGCATTGCACATAGAACATTAGTGCCATTTTGTTCTGCACTGCTCTGTTTTTACTGGAGCCGAGGGCTACTGGAAAGGAGACGTGAGGAGAAAGGAAGGAGGAGGAGAGGAAAAACAGAGGAGCCCAGGGCTATTTTTTTTCTAGCACAGCCCCCTCCTAACCCCCCCAAAAATAGTTTCCTTATTTTAGGCTGTCCCCAATAACAGAAGAATGGCTGCAGGTGTGAGAGATACAAATGGTGGACTTGACTGTTCTTTTCTGGTCATCGACACACTACAACATCATGTTAAGAACATTTCAAAATGTAAGAATGCCTCATATTGGTTAATACTAAAGTACACAGAGATGTATTTGCCATGTTAGCATGATGCATCACATTTAAAACTGAGTGTTAGATCTACATATGATTATTATTGAACAGCTTTTTCACAAAGAAAAGTGGACTTTCTTACCATGATGAAATGTCTGAAGACATCTGTGAGGCGCTGGGACCTCTGTGTTGCTTTAGGAAGAATAAACCTTCTGTTAATCACATACTTTCGGAAGGACATAAGTGTAGCTATTTGTGTTGCCTTCCCACTGAGAAGAAAGTTCAACCCTTAAAACATCATTTTTCTCACATCCTAGTCAGATGCACTTAAATGACCCGGGTGACTGTGCTGTCAGTCCGAAGCCTCAGCCTGCTGAGTCATATAGCTGATATGCTTTTATGTCTGGCCTTAAATGTATGGTTGGATGTCTGCTGACCAGCTGCATGTCTTGGCAGCTTTTCTCCCAGGAGAAGGGAAAAGGATGAGTGTACATTGTATGCATAGGCTTGTGTGTGTATCTGTGTGCAAATAAGTGTGGTCTCTGTTGGTATTTAAGGACACAGCCGACTGCAGGCTGGTTGCTCCTCACAGCTGGTGTCTGATACTCCCCCCTCCTTTATTTCACCTCTTTTACAGTTTTCCCCTCTTGACATTTCAGACTAATCCAGTTCGTCAGCCTGATCATCACTGCCCTGCAGAAACGTTTTCAGCTCTGCAAGGACAACCTTTCAATAAGCCTGATTTTTCTCATGGGTTCCTTATGTTCTTAGTTGGACTTCTTTTTTTCCGTTTTGCATTGTGGGCTTCTCACATATTCCATGCTTTTTAGTTAATGATAAATAGTTTGTTGTCATGATTCTTTACCATTTAGATTACAAATTATTCTTTATTTACTTTGAATGATTGAAAACGCTGGTTGAAAGCAGAAATATGTGCTTTCTGTCAGCATTATTTACTAATGGATAAGGGATGCTGGTTTGACTTTGTTATCGGTAGGGACATTAAAGTGGCCCTCAGAGGTCCTTGGAGTACGAGTGTTTTGTGTAGGATTTATTTATTTATTTTTTTGGCCTTTGGTTTTTGCACTTATGATCAACACTTATTTTGCAATATCATGTCATTTACAGTGGATAGAAAAACTAAACAACCAAATGTATTTATAGTACATTTCCTACATGTGGCAATTCAACATCAAGTTGTTGTTTTTTCAAACTATTTTAATGATCTTTGTAATGTTATGATTGGAAGTAATCGAGTGCATCATCATCTAATAGTTGTAATAGTTTAAGAAAATAAATCTATGTGATCATTTTGACTCATTGCACTTGCATCGTATTTGTGTTAGAAGAAATGTTCATTTCTACATCATTATTATTGTCAAATTTAATTGAAAACATGTTCAAATGATTGTGGTCTGCACAATGACCAGGTAAATATTTCAGTTTGCCATATTTTAACGTTGATTAAATTATGTAGGCCAGATCAAAACTCTGAGTACTAAAGCTCACCTGCCTCAGCATCTCCTCTCTTTGAACTGCCTGGCAGCTTTGATTCTTTCACCTGACAAAATAACACATTGATGCATGCTAAAGAAAGTTTTGGGGATTTTTTTTTTCTTTTTTTTAGTTTGACTCACTCTAAAATAAAAGTGCATTTTTCACATTTTTGCTCCTGAATTTCTGACTGAAAACACACCCACCATTTTGCCTGTAACTAGCGCCACTAGCTTTTTCAACAGAGAAAGTGTCACCGGGGACAGCGAATCATCTTAGCAAGAAACAAAAGAGCAGAGCCAATCATATCACTTGAAAAAGGTTCAAATGCGAGTCTTATAGCAGTTATTGCTTGGTGCACATAGAGTACACAGGTGCTACAGAAAATGTTAGGGACAAGTCAGGATATGCTGGGCATTGGTAGGGAAATATCCCTATGGTCTCTATCTAATTCTGTAGCCATATATGAGTTGCAGGTTTGTATGTTTGTTTCAGTCAAAACACTTGGTTGGGTTGACGCGATAGCAGTACTTGGTTATGGAGTCAGAACTCAGAGTTAGACAACAATCATAGTTTGGACTAAAATGCATTCTTCCTACTTCACCATCACACTATTCAAATGTCATTTTGACATTTCACATGTAGCTGCTCTCACTACCAGTAAATATCGGATATTCTTGTAAAAATATAATTATAGGTAATTATCACCTGCATTAACTCATGACCCTATTTTTGGAGGAGGACTGTCTCAAACCAAAAGTAGGAGACATATTAAGAGACTTGAGTATGTTGAAAGTCGCAATCTATTAATTGGACAAAATGAAGATATTTGTTGTGAGACTTGGTAACTGCAGAGAAGACCAGGTGAGCCAAGCTGCATCTGAGGATATTTGTTAGTGCACCAAAGTGGCAAAGATAATAGATGTCTCATTTATCATTCATTTAACAGTGCAGTCAAATACTATTTAAATTTTGTTTTTGTTTTGTTTTTCAAATCCACCTGTTTGTGATTCCCATGTTCATGGGCGGTGTAGTGGTGCAATGGTTTGCACTGCTTCATCAGACTGAGAAGGTTTATTGTCTGAACATCCGCTGGGCCTTTCTGTGTGGGGCTTACATGTCCTCCGTATGCATGCATGGGTTTTCTTCTGATGTTTGTACTTCCTTTCACAGTCAAAAGACATTCATGTTCGGTCAAGTGGAGCATGGTTATCAGTCTCTCTGTGAACTGGACTGGCAGCCTGTCCAGGGTACACCCTGCCTCTTGTCTGATGCCTCATGTCAGTTTGGACAGCCTCCAGCTCTTTGTGACCCCGAACAGAACAAAGTCGGTGTACAGAATAGATGGATGTCACGGTCATCATTTACATTACTTTCATTGATTTAACAGCAGCTTTTATCCAAAGCGACTTACAAGTGACTCTTACACCAGTGAGTACATCAGAGGTGTTGCAGGGTTAAGCAGGAATCTTGCCCTTAAGCATATTGACCACATGCTGAAGGACAATTCAGAGCAAAACTAAAGCAGACTTCAAACAAAGAGAAACTGGTGTCTGATTTGATTTTGTAGGTAAATGATGGGGCTCTAGCTATTTGAAATGTGGATTAATTTCTGGAAGGTTTGCAGCCAGGACAGAACTATTTCCAACCAAGACCTGGCATCTGTTTCATGTTGGTCAGAAAGGCTCACAGAGTTTCTGGTGTTACTCTTAGATTTATGTCGGCAAAATCATGAAAGGATAATTATATTTGGAGTAGAGGCAAAATAACCACGATCACGCTGCTCTGAAAGCATGATTAATTAGGTTTGTCCTGCCATTTGTTGACTCCATTTTCACCAACTTACAGCTTGTGTTTAGGGTCAGCTTCATTACTTTTGTCTGACATGTTTGGCTCATTTAAAAGCAATGCATCGCCTCTACATTTCAATATTAAATGTGCACTGATGCAGCAAACACTGAAAGCAACAGACAAGGGAAGAGAGGTGTTGAGAGTCAAAGTTGAGTGAACATGTCAAGCATGTTATGGACTCTGTCTTAGACAACTGACTTACACGACAATGTCTGAACTGTGAGGCTATGAGACAGGAATAAGGAGAAGATGCGTGTGTGTGTTTGTGTGTGTGTGTGTGTTTGTGTTTGTGATATGGCGAGTGACTCAGCGTTGTTTTGCAGATATTCCCTTTGGCAAGATTACTCACTTCTATCCTATACTCCAGTCAACTTATGTGTGTTGGTCTTCTGTGCATGTGTGTGTGCATGTTTGTGCATATTTGATATCTTCCATGCTCGTATGATACAAATAACAGTTATGCAGCTTTTAAAGAATTATTGATCTAAGTTTGAAATATTTATATATATCCAATCATCAATCTCACCTTTTTCCATCCAGCTGATATTAGATTAGCATGCAGACTTGGTGTGATGGTAATTTTTTTTTTAAATGTTTGTTTTATATGATGAGAAGCAGACAAGTTGCATTTTGTGTATGCTTGTACAGTCATTGCATTGCTGTGTAGGAATAATACCAATAGCTACAGTTATGTTTTCGCAGTCTTGCTTGGTGCTGTTGTTGCTCTTGTTTAGGTTTTTCTCAGTTCGTCTTCTTTAAGTGCTCCCAATGATTGTCTGCTTTGTTTTCTAACAGAGGCCTTTACGTTCCTCCATGGGAGGAGCAGCTGTTCTTTTCTGTTTTGGTCATGCAGTTGCAGCGTTTTTTTAGATTTCTGTTTCCTTTTTCCTCTTCTCATTCTGTCTTTCTGTCTTCTTTTCACACTAACCCTTCCCTTGTGTCACCTTCTCAGGTCATGTTTGAAAAAAAAATTGCTTTTGGGTAATTAAATTGATGTGTACACTCTTGTTGCATCCCACAAGCCAAGGTTCATGATTTTATGGGCACACTCGAAGATTAGCCCCCCTAAAATGTTGTTTCTGTTATTTCTTTTTAACCTAACCAAAAGATTAACTTGTGTAAGTCCACTTGGTATTTAAAAAAAGATCTTTTATTTTTTTAAACAATATCGCTGCTAACACCTAATTTAGCTGCATGTCAGCCCAATAATTTTTCTCTTCCTGTCTGGCAACTTTTTGGAAAGGCCACTGGTGGCCCAAAACCCTTTGAAAATAGAAAACAGGGGCAAAAAATAAAAATAAATGTAATAGTTGACTCATGCTGCTTTAGGCAGCTACTGGAACTGGGTCTCATTGTAGCTCCGATACTGTCTTTGTGAGCTGATGCACATTTTGCCTTTCATGGGTAATCTGATTATTTCTGTTTTCCCTCTGCAGCATCAATCAATCTGTACTAAGAGTTCATCACTAGTGGTATTTTTTTCATTTTCAGTTTATTATATGATGTTGTGGAATTTTTTAAAGAATGTTTGCGACCATTCATGGCTAAAAATAGGCGTGGAAAACAGGTTTGTGTGTTCATGTGCAATTCATAATGACTGAGATTTTTAAAAAGAACCACAACTATCCACATATTTGTAAAGAAAAGAATGCATAAAAGCTGCAAAAACACATTTCTGTTTTAGCCATGAAACAACAAAGAATTTGATGCATCTAGCCTCTGGTTTGGCAGATCATGACAAGCTTCCCTCCTGTGTTTGGTTGGAGTTAGGAATGGACATTACCCTTAATTATATGTATCTGTTTGCTGTGGAGCTGCAGCACCAACTGCCTCCATACTTGGCAGTGATGGAGATTGGTGTGTCTTCCAGTATGGGTGTTAACAAAAAGACTGATTATTTAAAAGTGTGGACAGAAATCTAACACATCTGCCTTAAAGCCTTGCTAGTGAACATCAGTAAGTGAAAACACATACACATATATTCTTTTCTCTTTCCACTTTTACCAAGTGTTTACTCTCTTTGTCTTTATAAGATTAGAAGGTTTTGACCTTAAACGCACTGGGAGGACTCATGCTGATTTGGTTCAAAATTAAACCGAATTTGCACAAACAAAAATGATACTATCCGTTAAGGTTATTGCCTCCCTTTATCCATAATTAAATGAAGCACTGTGCTTTTGCTTTGATGGTAATTTGGTTTTAACTCTGCTTTACCAAACACTAATGTGTTATGTAGCAGTTTGACAAATAAGCCATTAGTGGCTTTTTATCTTAACTGTGGGTGTCCAGAAGAATTAAAGCTTTAAGTTTTAATCTGAGCTGTACGCTGCACTGGGGAGCACTGCATCCTAACAGGGCAGAATATTTCTCCCTCTGGGTTTTTGTGTGTCATTGTGCATCTAAGTGCTCTCTAAAAGTGCATACAGGTGTGCGTGCTTGTAAGTCAGTGACATGCAGAAGTTTGGGCACAAATCCAAATCTCTTACTACTTTAGGATCCCATCAGAAATTACTTATATCTAAGAGTTATGATAAACGTATGGTTCTTGATAATCATTTACTTGTCAAAACTAAAAATGCTTGGGAACATGAGCTCGCAGATTTGATAGATAGTTGGTGGGATAAAACTGTGAACACTATCTTCTCCTTCTGCCACATTACAACTTATACTGTTCAAGGTGTTGCACACACTTCACTACAGCAAATTCAAACTATTTTAAACAAATTCTAGCATCATCGACCAATATGACAGGTGCCATGCCTCCTCTTGTAATTTGAGACACACGTTTTTCTTTTGTCCCAGGCTACACAGGTTTTTCAGCAGATTATGTTACAATACTGACAACGGTTCTAGGGACCCAGATAGAAATTGACCCCTTTCTTGCTATATTTGGAATCTCCCCTGAACAACCTTAATTTTCTTCCTTACAGTCAGGGGTAATCGCCTTTACTTCCCTTCTGGCCATGCGTCATATTCTACTCCTCTGGAAGTCCTCTAAACCACCATCTACATCACGTTGTTTTCTTTCTTAAATTAGAGAAAATAACTTTGACAGTAAAAGGATGTTCATATAAATTTGGGAATAATGGCCATATGTCTTAAGTAACTTTAACTCTCTGCCATCCTTACCCCAGAATGAACTCTTCCTTATCATTCTATTTGACTTAGAAATTTTACTTTATTTTATACCTAGTTTATTCATTTTTTCCATTTTTCATTTATTTTATTTATTTACATTTTTTATCTTATTTACACAACAGATTGTAATCTTTCATCAGAACAGAGACTAGGTTCACTTTTCTTTGTTAAAACAAACAAAAAAACAGGAGTTCAGACATTTTTTCTAATATTACTGTATTGAATGTTTTAATCCCGTATAAAAAAAGTTTTTTAAAAAAAGAAAACTATGATATGATTTTCAATAAGGTTCAAGATGATACACTTGATAAGTACTTCAAGCAAGATTACATCAATCTTACTCATTTTGAAAATAAAAATAACAAAGAAAGGCCCCAAACCAAACATTTTGGTTGGTTTAAGAATCTTATAAAACTAGAAGTCTCATTTGGACCAATTTGACAAATTTTTCCCTCCAAAAGGTTTCTATGTCTGTGAGATTCTTTGGCCATCTTCTATCTGCAGGATGTTTAATAATTAAGGATTATAACCCTGATTTAATCCATGTCCTAGACTAGTTGTTGAGTAAGCACAATATGTGATTAGGTGGAGAATATGGTCTGCATGATTTTCCTTGAAAACTCATCATGTTCTGGCTTCAACAGACTCGTCTCCAAAATGCATCAGGGAAGGTGTTCATTTGCAAAGTTCTGACTTAGATTTTTAAATGATTGATGCAGGAACAGTGTTCATTATAAAGGTTATATTTGCGCAGGTGTGGCTGTACAGCAGAACAGAGCAGATGAGTCTCTATTTCAGCAGAAACATCAGATGGAGTCAGTATTTGGCATAAACAACACAAAAGCATGGCTCCATCCTGGCTTGTATCAACGCTTCAGGCTGCTGCTGCTGGTGGCATTATTCTATGCTGGATACTTTCTTGGCACATTTTGGGTCCCTTATAGTACCACCTGAGCATGGTTTAAATGTCACATCCTACCTGAGTATTGTTGCTGACCATGTCCATCCCTTTATGACCACAGGATACCATCTTCTGGTGGCTACCTCCAGCAGGAAGTACAAGGCCAAACCATCTCAAACTGGTTCCTTGAACATGACAATGACTTCACTGTGCTCTAATAACCTCCAGAGTCACCATCTTTTTTTTACTCTTATTACCTCTGTGTGATCCTGTGTGTGCACACAAGAGTATACTCTCTTTGGAACTGCATGATAGATTGCCATCTTTAGCAGGTCTTTCCCATATTTTACACTGTCAAATCCAAATTACACTACAATGTAAATAATCCTTTTTCAAAACAGCAGTCTGACATTATCATAATCATGGTGACAGTCGAATAAAATGAATCCCTGCAGAGAAGCTGCACGCCTCTCAGTCTGCTCTCTAAGGACTTTACACCAATATTACTCAGTCTGAAAAATCCTCCTGAAACACAAGAGCAAAACGCTAGATTATTCGCCTCACTCCATCCCATTGACTATTAAAACACTGCTGTCTTCACTGCTTAACCCTAATATATTCCTGTTTCAAAATGGCTCCATAAACAGAGCTTGCACAATATGAGTATAAATCAGGTTTCTGGGAAACATGAAACAAGGAGATTAATTAGTAAAGACAGTGTTTTCCTGACATGTCCTCACACAGCAGCTGCATCAGCACTAAATGTTTCCAGCTAAATGGCCACCATATGTTTTTAGTTCATGTCACCTGCATATGCTACCCTGAGTTTCTGTGGGGTCAGCAGCATTGTTTGATTGGCGGGTGAGAGAATGGTTGCTCTGAGGAGGCATCCTGTGCTGCAGATTTAGTAAATTATGAATTAACAGGATAAAACTTTAACCTTCATGTGCGAATATCAGATCTGCAAAGGTCTTCCTCACCGAGAGCCTACATTTTAACAGTTACTGCAATCCTGTTTCCTGTTCCCTAAAAAGAACCGGCATGTGTCAGATTCACAGAGTTTTTCACCAACTGTGCCATCACCCTGCTGAGCCCTAAGCAAATCAGCTGGTGAACAGTTTGTACCGACAGGCACGATCGGCGGGTTCTTGGCTTGTCGTCTTTCAGGGACATCAACTAATGACTCCCTCAAGCCTGAGAGGGTTCCTTGAGACTTCTTGGACACTTATCAGCCTGTCTGTCATTCACTTTGACAATCCTTAGTTTGATGGATCAAGCTCTCATAACCTCAGTAACCACTTAAACCTATTTCCAGCTGCTTTTTTTATTCTGCTCTTTCTGTTTTTAATGTTCCTGTTAAATTTGTCCGATACTCCTCAGCTAGTTAAACTTCTCTTCTATTGAATCCCTATCCTGGTCCTCGAGGGCCGGTGTCCTGCAGGTTTTTGTTGTGTCCCTGCTGCAACACACCCGACTCACACTCAGACAAGCTCTGCTCAAGTCTGCTTATTACCCACTGATTTGAGTCAGGTGTGTTTCAGCAGGGACACTTCAAAAACCTGCATGCACACTGGCCCTCGAGGAACAGGATTGAGGATCCCCGCCTTACAGCCCCCAGTTTCTATTCTATTCTTTGCTCAAAAATGTCCGTTTTTCAGCTCGTACTGTCAGTTCAACACGCTATTGTGATAGTTTATTTTATCCACTTCCTTTTTTAATCCACTTTTTTTTCTTAGGTTTAGGCATAATAACCACTCTGCAGATGCATGATTGAGGAAAAGATCATGGTTGAGTTTCAGTACAATGTTTAATAATAAATTAGTAAGCATGTTGATAATGATGCAGAAATACCTGCTGGATTTCAAATTGACACTAAGATTTAAAAAAAAAAAACATTACTTGAATACAGATAGTTAAGGCAAGCATTACAAAAGCAAATATCACAAGAAAACAAAGCCTAATTTAGCAAATGATCAGATGTTCAAAGGAAAATGTATAATATTAAAATCCATACATGCCTCTACCATGCCTGTTTAAATATCTTCACCTAATTTTGGCAACTGGCCTGTTCTGGTCTCAGCTTAAAGGAGCAAAGCGCAAGTTCTAGCTTTTTTCCAGAAGTCTGCCCACTCTGGCGACAAGTGGATGTGACTCCAATGTTGTGAACGCTCCCTCCATTTATGGAAAGCTGCTCCGATGTTGACTCTCGTTTTACTCCTGCGGCGGTCAGACTCCAGTTTGGCCCTTTTCGTCACACTAGACATTTTTTTTCTTTTCTTTGTCTTACGTGGAGTATATGTTGGTGTTTGAGAGGCACTTGAGGCCGCCGGTCTCTTGTTATCCATTTTTAGTCGTCAGTGTTGTCTAATGGCGGCGGAGTACACAATACAATGCTGACAGCGTCCAGGTTAACGAGGATTCGAACCTGCTCATCCTACACATCAGGCAATTGTAAGAGGATGTTGGGGAAAGAAAATAATAGTTTATAGCATTTAAACTTGCGCTATTCACCTTTAAAACCCTCCAGAATCACTCCTCAGATAAATTTCATCCTGTTTCTGGTTAAATACACCTAAGCAACCCTGTTGGATTTCTAAACTAGCTGCTCCTGACACTTCAGTTTTAAAGGGCTCTTTTCCAGCCTGGAATTGTCAGCCTTTTAAATTTCCCAAATGAACAGATGTGAGTTTCCTGTGGTTCTCATGCAAGCTTATCTCTTAGCTTCCCTCGCTCTTCTCTCTTCCGCAGGTATTACCACCCTCAGAGTCGCTCTTCTCATTCTGAGTGCATGAGCTCAGGAACTTCCCACTGTCACGGTGTGCTTCATAATGCAAATATATGCTTTCTCATGTTCTCTCTCCTGCCACGACCTGGAAATCCTCCCTTCATCTTGCAGTGTGAAGAGGTGGGACCACTAGAGGAGTTTCGAGTGAGTAAACGAAGGTGTACCCTTCCTCTTGTAACTATCACATCCTTCCCAGGAGGAGCAATGGCAGTGAGGGAAGCACAAAGATATCAACCACCACATGCAGTTCTGCACCTGTTTTTGCTTACTGACACTTTTTTTAGAAAAGGCGCTTATTCGTGTTGCATCGTAAGTGAATCAGACATTTTGGTGTGTTTGAATTTCCAACTGTAACTTTCATCCAATTTAGAGGAAACACTATTTATTTATTGATGATATATAGCCTACTATTGTGCATTGTGTCCCACCTCTCTGCTGTGTATTTGGTGCTAATGTTAGCTGCTCATAAAGGTGATTTTCTTACCCACTGAAAGAGTCTGGGGATAATAGTATAATGTGTCTGAAATGTGCAGTGGCTCTTCTCCTCTGTGCCTAATAAATGTTATAGATGTTTGCTAAAACATCAACTTAACTATACTTCAGACTTTTCTTCCTCAGTTTAAGCTGTGAGTTCCAGGCTTATATGAGTGTTAAAGATAAAGTTACATGCACACATATTAGAACAACTATTTCAGCGCTGTAGATTATGTCCTTTACAACTACTTATCTAAAAATGGCAACACTGGTGTCAGAGGAATTAAATGTGCTGCAGATGTTCAGCCGTTTGTTTAGGAGACAAAAGTAATGATGAGTATCTGGTGTGTAATTATGTAGCAATGCAACATCTAAGTGGTGTCCAGTGTGGACAGCTGTCTCCATTCATTCTCCAGTGAGACTGCTGTGCGGCAAACACCTTGTAGTGAATGAAGGAGCGAACAAGTGGACGATGTAAACACAGCCAGAGTTAGCCTCCTTCCCTCCCAGGTCACATGACTCAAACACCTGCCAGCCCAGCTGTTCCTCATTCTCAATTAACCCAAGAGAGGGAGGCCAGTTTTCAGACAAGTTTTACGAGAATGTCTGTACCACTTTACTGTGGCTGAACCAGTTCTGCTTGGATGCTTTTGGTCTTCTATTGTTGGTTCAGAGGGACTATTGCAAAACCTGGCATCCTTTTTCCCAACCTTAGTCTGTCCTGCCGTTTGTATTCAGGAAGTTGTCCTTTTATGAGGTAAGTCTCACTGCCTGCATTTGAGTCAATATACTTGGTTCCAGTATTATTAATTTTGGCATGTCTTAGTGAATGGAAATGCCAAGTAACCAGAACTATTTGCCTTCAATCTTTTCTCAAGACAAGCAACTCTCTTCTTCTGTTAGAGTTAGTTGGATACAAACTTCATTTTATGCTGGATATGGATATCAAATATCCATGCATTAATTCCTTTAATGTACACATCAACTAAGTTGGTCAATAGAAATGTTTTAATTTATGTTTGCTTCATATTGTGCAGAACTGTGTAAGGTATTTCTTTATAGCCAAGGCTGAAAATTAACAGCCAAATGTTTTTAAACTTAACTCTGAAAAATGGGTAATTGTGTTTAAACCTGAGGTCAAAAAGATGCAAACATAAACGATGTAGGTTTTTATTTTCAAAGTTTTTTCCAAGGGCTTTATTTACTATGGGGGGGCATTATATCCTTTTCTTTGGTGAAGGTTGGTCCATTATATCCTTCACTACAGGGGACAACAAAGGCAGCATTCAATCGCCTATTCTTTAACCGGATGCGGCAGTTGGTTTGTTATGCACAATCCAAGAACTTTTAGCGACAGTTTGGGACTGAGAAAACTTTTAAATGTCCCCTTTACTACTGCAGAATTAAGGAAAGCTTGGGTGAGTCTATTGCTGTACCTACCCTAACTCTTTTTAAAATCCTCCAATTGTCTCAACTCTCCCTGTGACTCTGAGCTATAAAACTTTGGATACAATGTGCTTTTAAGGTATCCAAGCCTGGGTAGTATGGTTAAATAAGGGCTAGTTGTCAGCACTTTAAGATGCATTTGGCATCGGCTCACTTCTTGGTAAATCAGCTGATGGCTGTAATTTTCAGCGAGGTCTTGTCTGTGAATTTGCCAGTTCTGGCAAAGACTGGCATTTAACCATGTGCGCTGAAATGAATTTGAGCAATTTAGAGACCACATGCCCATTTATAAAGCAGAATTGTGGTCAAATTTTGAGTTCTCTTTTTTTTCTAGTGACAATCATGAGTTGAGCTGGTTAAATTACATAGAATCTGAGGAAAAAGAACTTCAATGCTTCCTTTTCTACCTCCTTTAGCTTGAACGCTTGATCTTCCTTTTTATGAACAGTAATAGTTATGTCCACAGTTTTCTCAAAGCTGGAGTAGTTGTGAAGTGTGGTTTGTCAGCTTCAGGATGCTGCAGGGCAACGCTGACTTCAGGAATGTGCATAATGAATATCAGTTTACCCTCAAACGAGTCAAAAGCACAGAGTTTTAAAGTCAGAAAAATATGTAGTGTTACTTTGAAACTCCTTTATATTAATATCAGTATGACATAGCTTTTTGTTTAATGCAGTCTCATACTGTTTCACAAAATATCAGAAGCACTTTCTTCAGACTTACACAGTTTCAGACCCAAATCACAGTGTAGTAAAGGATTCTCGTGGCAGCACTTGTTTTGCTAAGTCCTTTTTTAAGAACTTATTTTGCTGTTTTTTCTTTAATGTTAAATTTTCCAAACAAGGCCAAGGAGAAAAGGCAAGAAGTTTTTGGCAAATATTTTCTGAACAACATGTATTCCAGTATAGGCTACTTAATATTGCAGTGTACTTAATATTATAAAAATGATTCCAGATACTTTCTGTTTGCTCTAGGAAGGTTTTTTTTTTTTTCGTTTCTCAAAGCTAATTTATGTAAGTTGGACATAAGCACACTATGATCTTAAGATTCAAATTCAAGTAAAATAAATCAACACAGAAGCTTATTTTTTTTGTATGATCAACAGTGACTTGTGAGTGGTAAAATTAGGAGTGACACGCCCTTTGATCATATTTTACTTTTAGCCCTATGCTTGCTTTGAACGTGACCCCAGCTTTACAAGAGCTTATTCGGACTGGTTTTGGTATCGCAAATGAAGATCTTGGATGGCCACGTTCCAAAGAATCACTGGAATAATACGGATTTAAACAACGCACTGGCTGTATGGTGACTATTCAAGACAGAGGAGTAAACGTACAGCCAGAAAAGTGTGATGGGACGTGTTTCAGGGGGGCAAACAACGGCCGAGGAGTGAGGGAGACGCGCGCTCACACAGCAGAGGGAGGAGGGCGAGCTGATCCTCAGTCGGTGTGTGAGGGAACAGTCGAAGGAGCGACCGGCACACACGCGGACACTCTGGCTCTCACACACTCCCACTCGCGTACACTCTCGCTCTCTTTCTCTTTTTGCGCTTGCATGGAGTGAGGGGGGGGGGACCGGGAAGGGAAGAATGAGGAAGAGGTCCGCTGTGCTGCTCGCCTCGTCTCGGCAAATGCGGGTTTGCTGATGAAGCACCACTCCGGTCATCCGATCATACGGGTCACTCAGGTCGCGCTGCATGGAAACAAGGAGTAGGCAACAGCAGAAGATAATAGCAACAAATAATAATAAAAAAAACTGCATGGGAATCTGGACTACTCTTCCCTCCCTTTGTGCGTCTCGGTCGGTGGGTACGCCGTCTTGGCTGGCGTATAAGAGCTCCCTGCGTCTCCATTACCATTCCCCACTACTGGCTTACCTCTACTACCACTCCTCCTCCTCCTCTTACTACTCCTTCTACTTGCCTGTATTACAAGAACAGCTATAGTACCGATTTTACTACTGACTGTCATCTCTGGATTGAGGATACTCGCGCGATTTTAAAAAGGTAGGACATTCTCCAGTTTGCTTGGTGCTTTTTACGATGTTAATAGTGATTACTGCGGGGGTCCTTGCCTCCTCACTGCATTGTGTGGTGCAAGCAAGTTTTTTTTCGGGGGGGAGGGAGGTGGTATGAATGGGATGCAAGAGGGACAGTCGCTTCCCTCGGAACCCCGAATGGAGACTTGGCACCATGCGTCGGATGGGTTTGGATGCGATGTGGAGTCGTTTCCTCATCCCATCTTCGCCCACAAGGCTTTCCACTGCGCTTTTCATCTTCTGTCTCTTGGAGACATAGTGGACCACTGGTTTAGAAATCAATGGACACTAGCGTAGGAAGTGTTTGTTCATCTTTTTTTTTCTTTTTCTTTCTAAATGAGATACCAGAAGCTGCTTCATTTCGCTTTTTCCTTCCGCCCTTCATCTCCATCCTCCTTCTCCACTCAATTCCCCTCTCTTTCCATGCTCAAGCCAAACCGCCTGCCTGCCTCTCCTATTTATGGAGGAGTGATAGTTAGGGATTCAGATCACGTTCAGATACCCAAGCTCTCACCTTTTTATAGGCGTTCAGTGTGGAAGTTAAGTGCTAAACATGCACCGCACAGGCAAAAAAAAAAATACAAAAAAAAAAATATATATATATATTAAGCAGACTTGTAAAGGATGAATTTGCAATGAGAATCCAATTTGCGCAATTCTACAGGCCTCCCATCCATTGCGCCAAACTGTGCAGAGCGTTTGGGCTGGTGGAGAGAGTGCCTTTGCGCTTCAGTGCAGAATAGGTTTAGGTGATATGTGCACCCTATTTTGGAGTTAAAATGTTTTTGGTTTTTTAAAATTGGAAAGTGATAATTGCCAAATTAGGCAATAAAACCTCATATCATTCGAATGTAGTTGGGTTTATATCACGCAAATAATAGAAGCAGAGCTATGCACATCAGTTCAGCGTGCCTGTAAATCTGGCACGTGCAATATTAGAGCAGGCAGACGGCAGCTTTTCATTTCCCTGATGTGACACTACACAGCTTCGTCTTGTGAGAAAAGCTTGGCACATCAGGCAGGTACCATCAAGGCTTTTCAGACAGTTCGTTTCCAGCTGACTTCATTTGGGGCTTTATGGGCATGACACAGAGGAACTGTAGTACATCCACTGTGTAGTATGAAATATGCATGACAATAGAAAAAATGAAACGTTGCCAGGGGTCTTTAAAGTGTGTTTTAAAATGTAAGCACTTTTGATGCTTCATTTTAGGATTTGCACAATTAGATGCATTTAGATCAGCTATTTTATTTTTTCAATAAACCTGGCTTATGTCATATCTAAGATCAGATTCAGGTGGCCTCTGACAGGGTTTGCGTCAAGCAGTGATTTAGGTTTTTTTCTTAACCTATTTGAGGATGTACCACACACCCAAAGGCACATAACTTTGTCGAAGCTTGTAGCCACTGCAGTGTAACCACTGCTGGGTCAGTCGTAAATAAGTCGGTGGCAAATGGCCGAGAGGAGGCTGAGCTTTATCTTGGATGGAAGGTGGACAGTGCTGTATTGTATGTAGGATGAATGTAATAAGAATAACACAAATGATCTTTTTCCTTCTCAGATTTATTTTCCATCTAATTTTCTAACATTTGTTTCAGTTTTAGATTTCCTATGAGGTTATCTCACTGGTGCTTTTAGCTCAATTTTGTTTAAATCCATTCTTTTTCTTCTCTTGGCATAATTGTAGAAAGATCCTCATCCAAACTGTGTTCCCATGCATCAAAGTCATTCTGGTTTTACCCTGTTCACTATAGTTTACAGTAAACGGAACTCTGTTAACAAGGACAGGGCAATGTTCCTGCTAATGCAGCATGAAGTGAAAATCAAGTTTGTTCTATGTGTCGACAAGCAGAAGTGCAGTTTTGATCCCCAACCTCCCACCACCAATAATTTTAAAATCAGGTTTTGATATTACAATAAACCTTTTACCAGACAAACTTGGGTCCTAATTTTTATTTTATAGTCAATGCTTTATCATCAGACCATTTAAAATGCTGCGACTGCAGTCAGTTCAGTAAGCTATAAGCTGATAGGTCCATACTTGTTTCAAGCCCACAAGCAGATTTCTTGTATTGACAATCCATATTCATGAGTGATTGCAAATTCACCACCCATCATGGTTCAGTAATGGTTATTCTGATGTGTGGATAAACTGCTAGGCAAGTGTAAACGTTTCAGATGCATAAAAACTTGATTGGATCATCTGCATTTTTTTTTATTTCATTTTTGGTAGCAGAAATGACTGTTACAGCACCAAAACAAAGTGCCCTGTGTCATCAGGCTAAACTGAGCAATATTTTACCAAATAGAAATTACACGACCCAGTTTCACTGGGAACTGGTGACATTACTCATGAAAGGGGGAGTGTTTACAGAAAGTATGGGTTAATTTTGCCCAAAAGCACTTTGAATGAAGGAAACCATCAATGACAGATCCCACCAAAGTTCTTGTGATAGTCTAGCAAAGAAAGTAGAAAGCAGACGTGACTTCTTTCACAGGGTAATATGCTACCAACACCAAGAAAGATTGTTTGGGAAATGTGTTAATTACTCTGATAAACACACCCGGTGATGTCAATCAAAATAAATCTTGAGCCTGAATGTTAGAGAAGTGAGTTTACGTTTATCTCATTTGTCTAATTTGAGCCTCATCTCTCTCTCCTCCCCATTTATCCTCTGACTGTACCCTGGAATATTGTTCACAGCCAAATATATTGAATCTCTCATTTCTTAAAATGAACAAGGAAGGAAGGTTTCTGGTGAGGATAAATCCGTGTATCTTCAGATTTCATTCCAGCATTACAAGCCATTAATAAACCATGATAGAATGGTGTCTCTCCCACCTTGATAGTTTAAAAACGTTTTGACTCCAGAAAGTAGCAGTCCTGCAATGGAAGCAAATTTGGGTTTCGAGGATGGTCTAGTCATTTAAACCCTCGCCACCCGTCCGACCTCCACATGCGAGCTGGTTTGTATATTGATGTGCATGTTGATGGAGAAGTTTTTCCTGTTTTTAAAATGCAAAGAAAATTTCTTTGTTTAAGGCCTTTTAAAAAACAGTTCTCTGGCCAGTGGGGAGAATTGCTGAGTCATGTTGTTTCAGTGTCTAAGACCCTATCCACACAGGGACAAGTTTAGGCTACTTTGCTATAGTTGTTTGTCATTTGCCATAGTGGTGGGATTCTTTAGGCATGTTACGATTTGACTACAACTCTGAGGACTGTGATGTGAATGTGATTTTATAAAATGATTTAGATTTTATTTCTTTCCCACTGTGAGACTACTTGACTACTAATTTCCATGTGGAAACGTGTAACATAGCTTCTCGTATTTGTCTTAACAAACAAAAGCAACTTGCTCATCTATTGGCTGCTGCAGAATGACTGCTGTTTCCATCGCATAAGAGGAAAACATGGAGCCTCCTCAGATCCTAGCGGTCTTTGGTTGACCATATTTCTATTAAAATTTTTAGTGCATTCTTTCACACAGACATTTTTCCTGGCACGAGCCGCCTATTGACTGATGTTTGTGTTTTGGTTGTTTACCCACAATGCCCTGCATTGAACCCACAATACCTTTTTGTGTTGTCGTCCACTTCCTACTTTTGATTCGCTTGAACTAGGTTTGTAGGCAGACCAGAGGTTTGTTTCTTTGAACCACATCAGAATTCATTTGCATATTCACTCCTCCCCAAACGTACTGGACTTTCCAAGCAAACAGTCACCCATAGAAGCCAAAATACTTCAACACGTTAGCTGTTAATGAAGAGGGTAAAGGTCAACCATCATGACTGCTGTGTACGCCACAGATATCAAATTTTAAAGAATCACAACATTTTTACATAGATTCAGAATCGTCCACGTCGTGATACATGTAAAGAATGACTTTTTTCCCCCCAATGGGAGCTCATTTTTAAAATTTTACTAGATGATTTATCGAAGCTCATGCTGACATTCTAACATCTTATGAAATTCACTGTCATTTGACTACAGCCTATTGTCTATTTTTGGGAAGCCTGATGACTTAACCATCAGCTTTCAGGACCAAATCTCCCAGCTGTTGATGTTTACTTTGATGCGGAGTAAAGTCTGCGCACTTTGATTGTGGTTAAATTGGTGGGAGAACAGGCCAATTTGCCAGAAAGCATCAGGGTTCTGAGACTCGAACGGTGCCAGTACCAGAACCCTGTCTGTGTGAAAGCACTAGCGCAGACCTCCTCTCTTTTCTCTCGTTTTTGGTGGATTTCTGGCAGGGCTGTGATGCCCTTCATTGTCTGTGATGCATTGATACGACAGCGTTTTCCCTGAAATTGTGTGACTGCATATCTGTTTTGGAAAAGCTTCTGTCTGTGTGACACACACACAAATTGCTAATCTATTATGAAAAAGTATTTTTTTTTTTTTGTTTTGTTTTTTGTTTACCCCGGGTTACAACCAGTGACTGTAGAAGAAATGGACGAACGTTAAGACCACGTGACCCGTAGGTTTCTGAAGAGCTGAAAAGGGGCTTTTGGGGGGGTTCCAACATTCGCCATCTTGGTAGCGTCACGAGTCTCGTCACTCCTGGAAAATACAAAAATGGGCTATGAGGTGGCGCTGAGAGGGGGCCGTGAGTGTGGGGACGGAGGATTGACACCCATCGAACTCTGAGCCGCCTGTAGCTACAAACTAAGGAAGCTAACCCAGAGCCAACCAGCTAACTGAGGTAGGCGAGCTAAAGCTAAGGCTAAAAACCACAGTTGTTCTACCCTCTGCCTTCTTTCTGCTGTATATCTGGCACCTGTCAAAAGGACACACCCCTAATTATGAAAAAATTCTAGATTAAATGATATCTAAACGAATAAATTATAAAAAAAAAAAAAAAAAACACACACACACTTGGCACAAAGGTAAACCTGAGCTATTAAACCTAAAATGTTTTTTGTACTAGGCTGTAAACTTGTTTAATTCTGCTGTGAAGTTGGCCTTTTGAACATGGGAGTCTATGGGGATTTGCTCTGTTTTGCAGCCAGCACCTAGCGGATGAGGGGGGGAACTGCAATTTTTGGCACTTCCGCATAGGCTTCACATTACTTAGCTGGAGGTTGCCGCTCGGTTACAACCAAAAGGAGGCAATAATTCACAAGCTGTTTGCTTCCCAATGTGAAACGGAACATTCTGGCCAAAACATGTATTGCTCAGTGAAGTGGGATAATGGGGTTCAAATATTTAAAAAACACTAAGTTGTCAATCCCAATGAATAAAAATATGGTCCAGTGCAAATTTTGCCAGGTAGTGCCAACTATATCATAAGCCTACCACATATATGCACTGTCATGTGAGAGCATCCCCACACACATTCTATACAGCTGTATGAAACAGCATGTGATTATAACGACACATTTGAGTCTGAATTAATTCTCACTATCTTTTTATAGGGTTTTTACTTCAAGAGCACTTTCCTATCTGGGAGGTACTGCAAGTTCTCTAGAGGATTTAAGTTGCATGAGGATTTTAATTTTGGATGGATATGTTTAAATAATTGTCTTGCATGAATATCATTGTATAATTGAATGTGATTGATTTATTCCTGCATCACTGTTCAAAAGTATCCTCTATACCAGGAGTTGGTTTCCAATTCACTTTAAAAATGGTCAATTTGGATCACCCTTAAGAAGCTCAGCCCACCAGAACCCCTACTTTCCACCTCGCTGGGCCCGACATGTCAGTTCTTCCTTTCCATAAGTGATCCATGCTCATCTGGTCTGGTATTAAGACTTTCTTCAAGTACCTATTAACTCTACTGTTCAGCTTTTAATTCTTATTCAGTTGTAGTATTGTTTGAGCTGCCTTTTACCTTTTTTTGGCATCTGAGTGGTTGACACTTAATAATTCATAGGTAGCATCTCTGGAATATGGGGTTTCTGTTTGAAACTGCTTGATTTTGGCTTTCTTTCCCCCCCCCGACAGTACAAATGAGTCCTGAAATTGAATTACTTCACCTGAAAATGGTGAAGTGCTGAAGGTTGTACAATTTGGATATGGAAAATCTGAATAGAATAGCTGCTAAAATGCTTTTTTTTTCTTTTTTTTTTTTTTTTTAATTTAAAGAAACTATGCTTCATCTGAAAGAAACCACCAGAAACTACTAGCCTGTGGTTGCTTCTCCCATGAACGACTCTGGAACTGTAGAGAAGGGAAGTAATTTGATGTATTCGCTCTTACTGAGTCCTCACGCATTATCACGCAGCTTCCAAACACGCACATACTGATAATGTCAGTGGATAGATGGACACCAAGACATGCAGTAGGAAATCATTATTTGTATGAGTGTGCCAGTTTGATAATTTCCTCTCCTCCAAGTGTAATAATATGAGTAGACATCTTGGCTTGAGGAATGGCTGATGGGCAGATCCAGGCTAAAAGAAGTCCACATCACTAATGACGCCAAATGCGGTCCATTAATCTTAAGTTGTTTGCAGGGGCTATCATGAGTGTTTTCTAATTTGTTGTGCTGCTTCTCTTGCATAAAAGTGGAATATCCCAGCAGTTTTAATTCATAAGGATAGATGGGGGTTTCTTATTGCCCAGTCTTTTCTCTGTTCCTTTTTGTTACATTTTTCCATATTCCTTTGTATCTATTTGACGCACAGTTTTTTGAATATTTTATAATCGTCATTCCCATTGGGAGGAAAATGCATTTCAGACTGGCTGTTACTCAGAGCAGCACGGTGAAGCATTTCTTAGTGTTCTGCAGCATGCCATTAATTTTTATTGGCGTTCTCGTGGCCAGCATTCTCTTTTTCTTAAGGTTATTTAACCACTAAATCACTCGCAGTGATGGCGATTTTCATGCATGACTCACTTTCATATGAATACTAGTTGTTTATGCAGGAGGACAGTTCATTGGCAACTCCACTCTTCTCTTTTTTTTTGTTAGCTGCCAGTCCAACCAGCTCTTTTTTTTTTTGTCATCTTCAGGTACTGCCTTCAGAGGCGTCTAATAGCCTATTTCCACCAAAGTAGAACTGGTGCTGGTGCTAGAGCCAGTGCGCAGCTGGTTCAACTCCGGTGCTTCCAAAGAACCGGTTTTGCTTTCGACCGAAAGAGCCAGGCCAGTGCTGCGTCATTACGACATCTTTACCCAACTGAATACCCCCCCCCAAACAGGAAGACAGAGTGCGCTCTGGCAGAGATAACTGAATTGTGGTGTTCTCCTGAAAATACTGCTCCTTGCCTTCCAAACTTTGCCGAGATTCACTGATGAACAACTTATCTGTAAATGGCCGTCCCGCTACATTTCAGAACCAGGTGCAGAGAACCACAACTACGTTTCAGGAGAAAGGTAATTCAGTTTATACTGTTCTAGCCGTTGTTAGCTACAACTTGTTGCTCAACTTTGCATTCACTGAAGGTATTTCAATTACATAATAGTACAAACGTAACATTTATGTCTGTTACCATTTTTTTTAGATACTGTAGGGATGATTAGGATGCAGAGGTCACCTGTCGTCTGGACACATCCACCACATCCGGATTTTACCGCATCAGTTTGTGCAAAACGTCCGTGCATCGCGGAACTGGACCAAAACATGGTCACAATATCTGGCTGTGAAGTTGGACATTAGTTCACTGGTGATCCTGCTTACCCCATGCAAAAGTGGCTGATGAAACCCTTCACAGACGCAGTAGATTCACCTGTTAGCAACGCACCTACAGCTTCGTTCAGGATGACGGATCTCCCTGCTGAAGAGAAATGAGTGCAAACTGGAGCTGAGCAAGACAATGGACTGTACTCAACAATGTTTGAGGAGTATGACATCCATGATCACCGTAAGCGTCCAGTTCAAGCAGCACCTGACCATGCTAATGTTGAAGGGTCTGACATTCGGTAAGCTTTAATGGATTATTTTACCTGCGAGGAGCAACATCTGTCCATCTTCATTTATTGTTCACACATCATGCAGAACATAAAAAGATGTGAATTGATAATTAAAGATTAACTTATTTGACTGTTCAGCTGGTTTTGGTAAACATTTGTTTTAAATACACCTTATTATATATAGATGCATATGGGAAAAAACAACACTGCTTGAATAAAAGGTTTCTATTTCTGAGGGGGGGGGGAGAATATGCATACAGGAGGAAGGAAGGTGTGTGATTTACAGGAAAATATAAGTCATGTGACACGTTTGTTTGGCTGTTGTTGGCAGAAAAGAAAAGTTTGAACCACAAAAACGTATCTAATGTCACACGTAAAGATGATTTCCTCAAAGTTACACAGTAGGCTACTAACAACATAAAACAGCTACACTGACCATGTTCTGTGGTTTTTCTGCGTCCACCGTGGAGTCGTCCACCACGGTACCGCGGGCGGGAGGATAGACTCGACTGTGGTGGAGTCCAAGGCGCTGCTTGTTTGTTTTTCCCACCGGTCTCCAGGAACAGGATTTAATAAATCGACGTGTGGATTCTTTTTTTTTGGGGGGGGGGGGTCTCCTGTTACCACTGCGTCCTAGCGCCTCGTTCTGCTCCTGTAAATCTTTCTTCAACTTCAATTTGTTGCCTAGCTGGTCGATGCTACGTTCATAGCGGCTGCAGTGTCTTCCTCTGCAGCTGCTCAAAGACGAGCTTTGTCTGACTGGTCCCATACAATTTTTTTGGGATTTCTGCATATGACTGAGGGGAAAAAGGCAAACACTGGGTCTACTCCTCGGGCCAGTTTTTTTGTTTGTTTTTGCTATCCATTTCCTGTTGGTATGGAGATGCCGTGACCGGTGTCGGAATGTTTCAGTTTGGCCAGGTAACCCCGCCCCCAACCGCTGAAGCACATGAACCGGTTCTCAACTCTGGCCCAGCCAGTTTGGAGAGCCAGGAGCCGGTACTTAGACGGTCCAAAGCCAAAGAACCGGTGCATAGTCTAGCTCTGGTTTAAAACCAGCTCGGTCGAAAAGGGGCTTTAGAAACGACAGTACAAGTACAGCGAAGGAACGGCTTTCCTCACTGCAGCCCATGCTTTTGGTTTCTTCATCTTTATGTATCATTTTTGTTTTTGTCTCAGGATGATTAAGTGGTCCAGTTAATGTGTGTTGGCTCTTTTTTTTTTTATTTAATTTTTTTTCTTCTAAATATGGGTTGGCATGTCTTCTGTTTTCTTCCTCTTAAAATAGTCAGGTTTCTGAGGTCATGACACCTGGGGAAAACCACAATGGGATATTCAGAAACCTGATATATCAATTTTAAAATCTAAAATGGCAGCCGCTGCTCAGTTTCAAAGCTTGTGTGTCAACAGCTGTAATGTAAACACATACTCGTATTTGTTCCTGATAACATTCAAAGCATTTATTTTTTCCTAGCAAAATACATCCTTCTGAAATTAATATTAGTCTGGAACTATAAACACAAGCCAGATTTTTTTTTTTTTTTTTTAAGGGATCTGAGATGTAATCCTTTAAAGTTTGAAACGACTAAAACTGTAAGACACAACGGATTTATGAGTCAGAGGAAGAGCTTCTAGCAATCCAAAAGCGGTAGAGAAACTAAGCTATTGCTAAGGGTTAGTGAATGAAGCGGTTTGTTAGTAGCTATAGTACAACATGCTCAGACAATGGATGACATTTTTAAAAGTCTGGTCATGTTTTAAAGTGGTGAGCTTACTGGCATAAGATCAACACTTGTATTTGCTGAATGACTGGTTAAGCTGAACCAGCCAGTTGGAAAACAAAAATTCAGAAAATGCAGCATATCTTTCTGAAGATGCGTCATCCTTCTATTGTTTCAGGACTCTTAAGTGGAATTCCCACATTTTTTTTCCTGTCCAAGTTCACAGACCCATCAAAAGGGCATAGAAGTAGTCACCCTTTTTTTTTTTTTTTTTTTGGATTAAAGGTTTAATTTGCTTAATTGTAATGTGTATTAACATCGATGAGGTTTTTGCTAGTATGAAGTGACGTTTGCTTTTCAGATACCAGTAATGGAGGAAAGGAAGAAAAAAATGCTTATGAAATTGATCACACTTTGACCTTTTTGAGGCAGGGTGATTATTGAAACATCACGTACAAACTTGCAGACAGTTTCTGTTGAGTAGATTTCACATGGAAGTGCTGACATTCCTCGTAACATTGACATGCAGTCATGCCATTTTTACCTTCCAATTTTCTAAAATTGATCTTTGAACTTTTTTTTTTTTTTACACGTTTTACACATGTAAAGAGATGTGACATTAAAATCACATTGAACTGAGCTAGGTTACCTGGTCCTAGTACTGGCACTGGTCAAAGATGGCCAGCAAATGGATGCAGCTTTATATGATTTAGATATCTGCATGGATTAAAAAATGCTGCCCTCTTCATGTGATACTCTGAGATACTGTATAATCACAAAGCATATACTGTAGTTTTAGTCTTAAGTTCCCCTTGATATTCTCAGCATTTTGTCATTTGTGGTGGATCATAAAAAGACTAATTTATTCCCTCCATAAGCAAGTACTCTTATCCAACACTTGAAATGTTTTTTTTTCCTTTTCTACAAGCTGCTGTGTAAGAGATGACTGGGAAAAAAAAAAACAGACCCCAAACTGCTAGAGCTCACTTTACTGTGGTTTTCTTTTTGGTGTGGTGGACAGTTACTGAGTTATGACTGGAGGATTTGCCACAAAAGTAATGCATAAAATGAGGAAGTACTCCAAAGCAATTACGGCCTTATGTATTCTATTTGATCTGTCATTGTTACCTCTTGATGACACGGAATGAGAAACACTGCTGATGCTTAGTGTGTGTGTGTGTCTCTGTGTGTGTGTGTCTCTGTGTGTGTGTGTGTGTGTCTTTGTTTGTGTGTGTGTGTGTGTCTCTCTGTGTGTGTCTCTGTGTGTGTGTCTGTGTGTGTGTGTG
>JBBBVU010000017.1:22529365-22550986 GCA_037177055.1 Atherinosoma microstoma
ATGGGCAAGATGGCGTCTCTAGCTCCAACCACTTTCTGTGATTTATCATCATCGTTGAGTCTGTGTGTGTGTGTGTGTGTGTGTTATACATTTTAAGCTCCTTTAACCTTAACAGACAATGTATTTGTTTATAATTTAATTATAGTTTTTAAGTTTATCTGTACAAATGACTTTAAGATGACTTGTAAATTGGTGCAATATAAATAAGCTGAATTGAAGCTACTTTTTGTACTACAGTGATGGAGCAGTCCATTTCTTAGACTACAGCACAGCACTGATGTAAAAGTGAGAATAGTAGAGTTTTCAGAAAATAAAAGGGGAAATCTTTCTCTGCACAATAAAAAAAAAATATTATACTGCTTCCAAGTAAACTTGGCTTACCTGATTTGCTTAGAATCTTTATCAGCTCTTGATGCCCATCCCTACTCTTCACCTCTATTAAAGTAGAGCTCTACAAAACATACTATATAACAGCTGGCGTATGGCATTTTCTATAGCTATAAGCCTGTTAGAAAAGTGACATCCCTAAGTGAAAACAACCAAATCCCAAAGCACACTGAATCATTTATCACTTGGAAATGCCACGTAAAGCCTTGCATGACCACACAAGACGGTAGAAGAAGGAAAGGACTTGTTGGCTTCCATTAACCAGGAGGAAAGCATTGGGATGGGATGTTGGCAAATTAAATTTGTGGTTGGAGGTGATTTTTGTTTTGTTTTTTTCTTTATTTTTTAATGTAAGGTGAATATCTGAACATCTGAGCACAATGCTATCTCCTCACAGCTGAGTCCACTCGGCCCACATCAGAGCCGCAGACATTTTTCACACCTGGTTTATTATAAATATTTAAAATCATCATTGTTGGGCTGATTCCAAAAGTTATTTATACGCCGATATCTGTCTTGATATAACTTGAAGCTGAAATCACACACACAAGTGTTTAATAAAAATTGATGCATTGATTACATCCCTGGTGGATTCTGCGGCCTCTTTTCCTCATTTAGCTTTAAATAGCAGCAATGTCCAGCTGCCTCGTTTCAAATGACGTGATGGAGAATATAGCTTATTTAGAGACTTTGCAGCTTCATATAATGAACATGCAGAGGAAAATCACCAATGTAATTATTAATGGCTGCTAAATTGTGCTGTCTGCATGTAAGGGTAAATTATTGGGAAATGGATGCTGACATGCTGGAAGGTGAAAGAAGCTTGTTTGAGGAAATAGTTGTTTTGGATGTTTTGTGGTAAAATGTGTTCCTTTTGTATGTGAACAGATGTGAGGGAGGTGAAAACATCATGTAGGATGCTGACTGCAAGCTGTGCTGACTCTACGCCAGGCCACACTCGATCTGTTTGATGTACTTGATGTTCTTATTTTTATGTGTGGTATTTGTCTCTCTGGTTTTGGAATTTAAGCACCCTTGAGTGTAATTGTGAAAAATGTATTTCTTCAAAATAATTAGAACTGCAAAATGTTGCTGAATTAGAATCTCATTGGGCTACAGTTTCAGTATTGTGAATCTAAGGGCACAATTATTGCTTACCATCTAACTGGTTGTCTGATTTATGAAGCCTATTCTAGTCTGTGTTTTTAAAATGACCTGTACTGGCCAATGTTAACATACTGAACAGATCAACTGATGCATCTGTGGACAGCAAATGTTTGTTTGAAAACATGGGTAGTGCTGGGTGATATGACTCCAATTATACATATTTCAAAATATATTTGAAAATAAAGCCGTTTCACCTTATTTGACTTTTTCCTTCATAACTGGGTGTTATGACCCATTTATGCTCTACGCCAGGGCTATACAATTTGGTCCTACAAGGGCTGCAGTCCTGTAGGTTTTTAATGTTTCCCTGCTCAAACAGATCTGACTCAAATAAAATGGATCCAACAACATATGAAATTCTGCAAAAAGAAACGTTGAAAACCTGCAGGACTACGGCCCTCAGGACCAAATTGTGAAGCCCTACTCTATGCTAAAGAATGAATTGGGGCCTTTTGTCCATCTTGTGTCTTTTTACATGCTTAATTTAGTCAGTTTTCAGAGAGCTTACAGAAGCGTAGCACAACATGGCAAATAGAGGACCACTGAAAACTGTGGGGGGAGTGTTGCGCAGTATGGCTGACGGGCGACCAGGAAAAAGGAACAGCCGCCGCTGTGCTGTCTGTAAACTGCATGGCACTAAAGTGTGAAACATGCAACATTGCCTTGGCATGCTAATGATGGCATATCTGACCATCAGCCAAAAGCATTGGTTGCTAATAGGTAAGACTGCACTTGAGTGCTGTTTGTTTCACCGTTGTTTCACCAAGACTAAGTCCCATTTATACAGTTGCAGGTCAATGACAGCTGGAAAAGGATGGGAGGAAGATGCCTTTTACATTAACTTCATTTTTGTCTGTTTTCAATAAATTAGAGTGCTTAGCTTTGTGCACTTGGACTAATTAAACATGTCAAAGGTCTGTTTGTCCTTACCAAAGCCACTCCTACTATAATGTGTGCAGCCTTCAGCATCGCAGATCAAGGCAGCAGAGTTTTTGATGATAGTAAACAACAAAGTTAATATGTCACTTAGTTCAGTCCACGTGACTTTTTTATTTCTTTTTTTTTTTATACATTAAAGCCATGTGGACCAAACAAAGAAATCAAGAGAGCTTCTTTGACTGCAAAACCAGAAAAGCTACATCCTATTTTTAGACTTGCATAGAATGTGAACACTTGGTGCAAACTATTCCAGACTAATTACCACAAAACTATGGATGGTTTATATCCCCAGTGGAGGATGACTTAACGATCTGTAATTAGCTTGTGTTATGTGGTAACTGTGCTGAATATGTTGTGTTGGGCTGTAGGGACATGTTTGCTTCATTGCAATTGATTCTTGGCAACTTGTGGTATTCCTACTTTCAATTTTACCTCAGTGGAATCTGTTAAATTAAATTCATATTTTGAATTTTCAATGATGGGAATTTTTTTTTTTGTTTGTTTTTGTTTTTCCCAAGGCAAAATATCTTAATTGCTTATAGTATGTCTACATTTGCAAGATTTTTGAACAATGTAAGACGCAGCTGAGGATTTCAGTGACGCCACCACTTAAGAATAACCAGCTAGACCTACTATAATAGAATTTGAATCATAAATCACAAACCAAAGTGGACTCAGAATAACTGTCTCTCTAAAGTGAATTTTCATTATCAAGGTAGAATATTGACATTTGTAAAGCTTTGACTATTCTATGGGCTATTAGAAGAAAATGTTTTCCATAACTTAATTTGCAGGCCAGTATTGGTGGACAGAAGTCAGACTGTTGTCAGAATAAACCAAATCTGACTGTAGAGTGGATTGTTATTTCTGTAGTATTGAGGCAGGGAGATTTTGAAAGCTCCACCTTGGAAATCTTAATAGCAGAGTTCAAGAGTTGAGGTTTATCTTTGGTGTGGTGGTTTGAACTTGCAGCTTCTGAACAGCTATGCAAACATCTTACCTGGAAATGTATGTTTTCCCTTTTGTGGTTTTGTTTTTTCAGGGCTCTTAATGTTTCCTGGTAAACGGAGCAGCTATTTTAATTTTTGCAAGCAAGCTTGGTGCCAATACATCTGTAGGGTAGACACTAGTGTGAGCTGGATCCTTGTCAGACAAATGGATCATGTCTTTGCCGTTTTGGGGTTTTCCTAAATTTGAAAAAACATAGAAACCATAACTGCTGCTAAAAGTAATATGTTTCTTTAACCAAATATTTGTCATTCAACATTGATTATTATTTGTGACATCTAAATGTTCTTTTCCTTTTTTTTTTTTTTTTTTTCCTTCTCTTAGGTTCAACCTCCTGATCACCTCATCACAGTCCTGAACTCTTCAATATGGGCTGCTGGGATCACTCATTCTTTTCTCCTGCCATGAGGCTTGCAGTTGTCGCTGTGGTCCTGCTTCTCAAACTCAATCCATCATTAGCTGGTGCCTCCCCTGAGCAGAGCTTAGGTGGCTCTATATCTGCAGAGCTACCACAGAATGAAACTGACTGCAGCAAGGGTGAGGAGTGTCAAAAAGGGGTGCTCCTACCTGTTTGGGAGCCCCAAAATCCATCATTCGGTGACAAGGTCGCCCGGGCAACAGTTTACTTTGTGGCTCTGGTCTACATGTTCCTGGGTGTGTCGATCATTGCAGATCGTTTCATGGCATCAATAGAGGTTATCACATCACAGGAAAAGGAGATCACTATTAAGAAGCCCAATGGGGAAACAACGACGACGACGGTAAGGATCTGGAACGAGACGGTTTCTAACCTCACCCTCATGGCTCTGGGCTCCTCTGCTCCCGAAATCCTTCTGTCGGTCATAGAAGTTATCGGTCACAACTTTAATGCTGGAACTCTGGGGCCATCGACCATCGTAGGTTCTGCGGCATTCAACATGTTTGTCATCATCGGACTCTGCGTGTATGTGGTGCCTGATGGTGAGACGAGGAAGGTCAAGCACCTCCGCGTCTTCTTCGTGACGGCCACCTGGAGTATCTTTGCCTACATTTGGCTCTACCTGATCTTGTCGGTGATCTCTCCTGGCGTTGTGCAGGTGTGGGAGGGCCTGCTCACTTTCCTCTTCTTTCCCATCTGCGTCGTGTTTGCCTGGGTGGCCGACCGGCGCCTGCTGTTTTACAAGTATGTGTATAAACGCTACCGCACTGGCAAGCAGAGGGGCATGATCATTGAGACCGAGGGCGACCGTCCACTCCCTTCCAAGGTAAGATTGTAAATTAGCAAACTGTCATTACTATGACTATACTATGTGAAAATGAACCCTATGTGTGGATTTTGTCAATGGTTCTAATAATAAAATACTTCAATAATTTGCAACTGTTAATGGCGGGCTAGCCTAATGCCTGCACACCTGTGCATCAGAAACCTGATTAATCAGGTTATTCGATTGCTTGGTGCTCTACTCTAGCTAAACAAGGCAATGGACCCAGAATTAAATTTGACAATGCAAAATGTTGCTTGATTCAAAGTAAAGGAGTGTTGATGCCTAAAAGGAGCATGTGTGATTTCTGCCTTTGTACTTGATGCACTTTGTAGAGTTACTACAAGTCAAAGGTTGGGGTAGGCACCTCCTTTAAGACCCAGATCATTATATCCTTGTTTGATTTATTTACATCTGCTCTTAAGTAATTGGATAGTTATTGGGTTGTAATTTCTTTTTACTAATCTAATCATCTAAGCTCTAAACGTAACGGGTCATTCCACTTTTTAAAAGACATTTCACACATTCATACAATTTTTAAGACCATAAAGGTAAAAAACTGGCTTTTTTTTAGAAGTAAATCGGTATTTGTTCAGTTGGTAGCACTCTTTAATCTTTCTACATACATTCCTCATATAATTTAACGTTTAATTGTAGCCCACCATCACTGAAATGAATTTGGTCGTTTACCCAAAGCGTTTGCTCCACTCCACCACTTCCACTTTTTTCTGATTGTAACTATTTGTTTACAGCTCTCTCAAACCTCTAATTGCTCATTTATTCCCCCTGTTAGACCATTATTAGTGATTAATTTCTAGAAATAAAATAAAAAAAATCAGTGTTTTTATGAAGAAGCTATTGGCCAGTTTGGAAGCTTTCTTTTAATGAAGGCATATTGGTAAGAGAACCACCAGCCAGTCAAAATCCATTAAACTGTCCTAATTTAAACATGCTTAAAAAGATGAGGTTCTACAAGTAGACGGAAGTGAGTTCGTGAGCAATGTGTATTTTTTAGCCTTACTGAGTGGGGTTCTGCAAAAGTAAACTGATGCTATAAAACCCATTACAACAAACACACCAATAACATTTGAAGTAATTCCACCTTTAATTTCCTGTTTTGACTATTTGTGTGTTGATGCAGTACAATGCATTCCTCTGTTTTCTTTATTGGAGTGGAGGGTACATGTATTTGATACTCGGCCTCATTGCTTTCCAAATTTGGAAATTACAGCATAAATAAATTTGGACTGTTCTTTGAAATCACAAAAAACGAGTGCTGCACTATTTCATAAGTTTAATTTTCAACTCATGGCGTGCAAACACACACAAATAAGCGCACAGGAAAAAGAAAAAAATAACAAATTGAATCAAACAGTATTCCAGACGGAAGAGCCTTATAATTGCCATCTCACTGAGAGCCTCAGGACATTTCATCAATAAAATCATTCTCAAAAGGAAAACATGTACTGTAGATTAACAGCCTTTTTACTCAACCTTAAAATAAACTGCAAATATGGCCATATCACTTGTCCCATTAAATCTGGAAGTGCTCTCATCTATTTTTTTAAACTTGAGCAACAAATTATTAACGTTTAACATTTTTAATTCTCTCAAGCTTAACTCTAGACTACAAAAGACATGTATAGAACTTGTCTTTGGTAAACTCTGATTTGAGGGGCACTCGCACAAAATTCTGTCCTTCATTGCTTGTTTCATTGTTTCCTTCGATGCCTTCTAAAGACTTACGTGAATGGCACTGATTTTAATTTGTTTCTACGTCCATTTTTTAAGGTGGACATTGAGATGGATGGGAAGATGCTGAACTCTCATGGTGTCGACTTCCTGGATGGCCCATTGGGGTTGGATATTGACGAGAAAGATCTGGATGAGGAGGAGACCCGCAGAGACATGGCAAAGATCCTGAAAGAGCTCAAACAGAAACACCCTGACAAGGAGGTTGGTAACAAAGTCGAAATGATGCATTATGACTCTGGGGTTGCTTTTCCTCAGCCTTATTTCCTCTGTAGGAAATAAAATGACAAAATAATCAGCAACAGATGATGCACCATCTACCTTCATTCATTTTCCCTGTAATTATGGAGATGAATGCAGCTTCTGTCTCATCACAGCTTCTTAGATAAATGTGATAAAGGTAAATCAAAAAGGAAAATACAAAAGAAAATGAACTCCCATTACAATGATAGCTTGGTGTAAAAAATAAGTGGATGATCCCATTGTGATATAAATGAATTCCCAAGCCAGTAAACTATTTGAGGCTGTCTCTGTCTATATTTTAATGTATTTAAACAATGCAGGGCTCAATTATTAAAGTATAGTTGTGACAAAATTGCATCTGTGTGAACCTTGCAAATATGTATTAGAAATGAGGCTGAAGAAAATGAGCCAAAAAGTCGGCAGTACAGAATTTAATGTCTCAATGATTATTCCCCCTTTGCAATATTGGTTGCAGTTTACATGGTCAGTTGTGCATTTTTACTTAATTTTCAGTTCATTTCCAGCCTGCACCCTCGCTTAGTTCAAGCTACAGATCAGTTTCAAATTACTACTTACTTTTCATGTGTGTATGGTGATTTTGGCTAATTGGAATAGCAGCGTGTGTTTATTTTCCGTGCATGAAACCCATCTGTAAGAAGGTGGTTATGTGCCCTGTATAACAAGCAGAGATGCAACTCTTGACTGTAACCATATTTATTTAATCTTTAACATCATTAACTAAGCTAAATGACTCTAATTAGCTCACCTGACCACCCTCTGTGGTAATTTTATCTGCAGCACACCACCTTGGTAATGACTGCTGATTAACTCAGAGCCATTTAAATTAAACTAATATGAGTGGCAAAATATGTAAATAAGGATGACTATATAATGAATGTAGCTGCTTTTAAAACAGCATCCAAACTGGTTAGAACAAATGTAATTCACCTTTTCCCCTCCCCCTAATTAACAGTTTTGTATGTTGAGATGCTGGTAAATGAAAAAGCAAATGTAAATTTCTTTTTAGAAATTGCATTGAGATGTAACATATTTGCAATGATCTCAATTTTGAAACTCTGGTCACATTCACTTCTTGGGCATCATGAAGGCTCTCTTCAGATGATATTTGAAAGTGGTCCGATTTTTAATGCAAGTGTTTGGTCGTGTACAACCCACATGGGTAGGTTGGTGATGTACAAAGCGACCTATAAAGATGCATTGGTGACCAGGCTGCAAATGGAAGATACTGTTAAAGCACGAGCCTCATTCATTTGGCTTCTTTCTTACTTTTTATATGCACAGTAAACTGGTGTACATTCACGTTTTATAAAAGGCTCATAAAATGCTCACTTTGCTGCATTTTAATGAATTATTGAGCAACTTCATTGAATCTTTTTATTTGAGGACACTGGTGATGTTGGCTTCATCAATGGTTGAATTAAGTTTTTTTTTGTTTGTTTTTTTATGTGTTGCCTCTACTAGAAAAAAGTCACAACTGAGAATTTTTTTGTTTTTAGTTTATTGGTGGATATTATTCTAATGCAATACGGATCAATATTTTTGGTGAATAAAACCACTACGATGGGATCTAATTAAGCAACAGTAGAAGCTTTAACTCTTTCTGTGCTTTATACTATGTTTTGTAACCAGGTGGAACAACTCATCGAGCTTGCCAACTACCAAGTCCTGAGCCAGCAGCAGAAGAGCCGAGCTTTCTATCGATGCCAGGCCACCAGGCTGATGACGGGTGCAGGCAACATCCTGAAAAAACATGCCGCCGATCAAGCACGGAAGGCTGTCAGCATGCACGAGGTTCGCTCTGATGCTGGTGAAAATGATCCCGTCTCTAAGATCTTCTTTGATCCCGGCTCTTACCAATGTCTCGAGAACTGCGGCACGGTGGCTGTCAACGTGGTGCGGCGGGGCGGCGACCTGGGCAAAACGGTTTCTGTGGAGTACCGGACAGAAGACGGCACAGCCAACGCCGGCTCCGACTACGAGTTCACAGAGGGCGTGGTGGTGTTCAAGCCTGGCGAGACCATGAAGGAGATCCGTGTGGGCGTCATTGACGATGACATCTTTGAAGAGGATGAAAACTTCCTCATTCACCTCTCAAATGTCAAGGTGTTGACATCAGAAGGCGAAGAGCCAGAGGAAGGCGAATCCGCTAACCATGTGGACTCTGCAGCCTGCCTCGGCTTACCATCCACAGCAACCGTTACCATATTTGACGATGACCATGCCGGTATCTTTACATTTGAGGAGCCTGTCTGCCATGTCAGCGAGAGCGTGGGAACCATGGAGGTGAAGGTGCTGAGAACATCTGGGGCTCGTGGTGTGGTCATGCTGCCATACAAGACTATCGAGGGAACGGCTCGAGGCAGTGGCGAAGACTTTGAAGACGCTCACGGCGTCCTTGAATTTCAAAACGACGAGATCTTGTGAGTAATCTTGGATTTGTCTTTGGAAAATTTATTAGTTTATACTTAAACAAATAAATTTTCCATACAGTGTCAATTTGGCATATTATGTTGCTGCTGATATGAAAATGCAAGGGTGTTGGTGTGATGTGGTGGTCACGGTGACCTGTGTGGCGGACCGCTCACTGGAATTTGACAAAATCAACAATCCCCTATCTTTGTATCCCTTTTACTTTTTTCTTTTCTTCTTTTACTAATTTGTTTTCATTTATGCTCATCAACCTGTTCACTTTCGTTTGCGATTCTGTCATGCTGCTGTTTTAGCCCTCTTTTGGGCTTTTATCTTTTTTTTTTTTTTTTTTTTCTTGTGTACTTTTCCTGTACACTCAGCCCGACAGGTTTAGCTTGTAGAGTTCCAGAAGCCAATGCATTTGAAAACTAGGTTATTGGTTGGATGATCAATGGTGTGAATTTAAAGTAGATGGAATGTCGGGTCATGGAAATTGAATGACAAGGACTGAGGCTACTTTGAAGACATGTTATGGGAAATGGGGAGTAGATAGTTGCTGGAAATGTTTCAAGAATTTAAACGGCTGGGAATCGGGGAAATGTTAAACGGAACATTTATTTAGTCGCTTAATTCAGAGGCACAAAGACTTCTTTAAAGAAAAATATGGTTGCCCTTTTTGCTGGCTTTATACTGTGTGAGAACATCCTGGAGCAACCAGTTGCAGCCGGCTAGTCTTTTTGTTGTATTTTGCAGGTGAAAAGGTCTTGGAACTTTAATTTATGAACCCCTGCTGTGAAATGAAGCAGCCTCACTTCAAAGTTCTTCTTTTCCAAGGCTTTTTTGATGGTGACTCATGGTGAGGGTTGTGATTTGTTATTTGACCACATTTCAGGAGGCTTTTTGACTCATTGGTCTGGCTCACAGCTGTGCCTGACTTGACTGCGGGAAGTTAACTGCATCTATTGGCTAGATGCTTGTACAGTAGTGGCCATGGATACCATTAGGATGACATTTGATAGTTTATTTTATCGCTAGCTTTTTCATATGGCACATGGACTAAAATATTGACTGTTGAAACTAAAACACAGATAAGTAGAGTTATTTCTTTTCCTTAGTGTAATAATAAAAAGAGGCATGATAAAGCTAATATGTTGCTTTTTGACTCAGTCTAGTGGTTCATAGCGAAGAGTATTGACAGAGGCTATACACTGTTTGGAAGGATTTAGTTTCTTATGGATTGGATTAAATTTTTCTGTTTTGACTTGTTTTTACTAATTGACCAATAGATGTCCCATGTGGAAACGTTTAGTCATGTGTTACCACGCAGGGCTGTTCTGTGCATTGTAAATAGCTGAGATGCCTTTTTAACCAGGATGTGTGCACATGTACTTACATCCACGCATGCAACACCGAAGACAGTCTCCACGTGGACTGTCTCACACACTATAAGAAATTGTTTATCACCAAACCATCAAACCTCCACCACACACACAGATGGATGAGTCTGCATCCTTAACACAAATAACTGTTTGCAGCCGAGTGTTTTGTGGCGGCCCATAGGCCAGCTGTGTTCAGGGTTTTGGCAAAATTGCAGTAAACTTCATAGCTTTCACCTTTTTGTTGTTTTTTTCCCCCCCTCTTTAATACCTTGTTCTGGTTTATGGAAAATTTGAGTCATCTTGGATGGCTTGGCTAATCAGCTCAGAATATTGATTTATGACAATACTTAAGTCTAACTATCCTCATCATTACTCTCCATACTGGCTTTCACACCCAGCCAATCCCAACATGGCAGCTTAAATGACGTTTGAAACCTGATGATGAATGAATTGTATGATGGACTTTTAATTAATGCCTTTTGAATATACTAAAGACCGTTTAGTGAGGTGTATTTAACAGAACAGAGAGTCACACGGTGGACCCTTGTCTGACATTACATCGATGGCGAATGGAAATTGTGCACAATAGTGCTATTATCGTCCATTTATCGTTATCGAGATGATCTGATCAATATATCGTGATATTGATTTGAGGCCGTATCGCCCAGCCCTAGATTGGTTCAAAGGAGATGTAGAGCTCTGTTTTTTTTTTTTGGGGGGGGGCGGTTAAGCTGATGGGTTCCTGTTGCTCATTGCAGAGTAGTTTGTTTTGGAAACCAAAAGTTTGCTCACACCACTTGTTCTGTTTGAGATGAGAGAAGTATCTTTGTTAAATAAAATCTGCTGTTATTATATGTGAGGGATAATGTAATGGTAACTGCAGTGTAAAACTTAAGCTGTTTGGTCAGATTTGGAGCAGATGAAGATTGAAAAATACTTTATTAATCCTAGAGGGAAATTACAATGCTGTAGTTTTTTTCTTTTCTTTTTTTTTTTAAATCAATAATTATTAATTAGAAAATGGTGACTTGTTCCTTAGGGTGATGATCTCCTCACCTTTCTGTCTTGCATTGGACTTAACGTCTCTCACTGAACACGCTTTGTTTCCTCACTGTGTTGTGTAGGGAATGTTTTCCATAATTTTCAGCAGCTTGTGCAGCAACACACATGCAGGGCTAGCTTTTTCAGCCTGTGGCAGACTGCATACTTTCCATAATTTACAGCTCTTACAGTTAAGACGAAGGGGTTTTTAATAACACTTTATTCCAATCAAATGATGACCCGCTCTTCCATTGATCTTGGTTGCCATTTTCATTCTTTGTGTGTTGGGAAGAACACCCAGTTCCACACTGCCTGAAGTGAAATACATTTCAACCGTGGCAGCACAAATTGAGAGAAGCCATTTGTAGCCAGAAAAAGTTTGATTCTCACACTGTGTTCTTTATCTACATAACATATCGTACATCAGCAGCATGTAAATGGATGTTATGAAACAACAGCAGCATGGAAATGTTGAAGCACATCAGCTATTGTCTGATTTATCCCCCTGGGAGGGACAGCCAATGTTTTGAAGCTTCCGGTGTCACTGTACCAAGAGTGCATGTAGATAAGGATGCAGTTTTATAGAGCTAATTCGGAAGCTGCTTTTGTTGTTGGACAATCGGGGTTGTCTACGATAGCATTTTAGTTCATTTGTGTTGCATCTTTTCCACGCCAGATAAACCCATTTACTTTGATGCAAACCAAATTATTTCTAATCTTGGACTGCAAACGAGAACAGAAACCTGAAGTCTCATGGTTATAAAAACATATGTCTTGTCTACAGACTGAACTAAAGACATGTCAGGACTCTGCCATCATCACCTTTTTGAATTTTCTACCATAACACTTCTACAGCTTTCAGTTTTCTGTTAATGTAATTCATTTCTTTATGTTATCAGACGTATGTGTTCATGAAAACACCTGCAAGGGCAGCTTTGAAAACCGTGCAGCTTAACCACGCGCAATTTTAATAAGTGACGTAAAAGGCATTCAGAACAGTACATTTCCTGTTAACACAACTGGAAAATTTGGTAAGCATATCACGTTGGAGGATATCTGGCTTCCTTTTAAGGTGACTTGCTTTAAAGCCATGATCCTGCTAAACTAAGTTTGAATTGTACATGTTTACAATTTCCTGTTTGTATGTTTATCTACCTCCTATGTCCTGCATAGTGTTGGTTGTGTGTGTCCTCAAGTTAAGGCTTCACATACATGATATGGAGATGAGTGGTAGAGGCAAATGTGACCAGATGTCCAGCATCTTTGATTTTGTGAGTCAAATAACACCTACAGTGTTGCCATTGTTTGCTTTCTTTTTATTATCAAATACCATTGTTTTTTCCCCCACACTCATTGTTTACATCTTGCAAATCTTCTTTGTGGTCTGAGTTTGATAGTGCAACCTCTTTAGTGGATTATCCAGTTACTGGCATTACCCAGGCAAGCATTCAAACAGGTAGGCTGACAATGGATATGCTTGCCTATGTGAGTTTGAGGTTATAAAATTACATAGATTTTTTTTTTATTTAAATGATACATTTGAGGCATAATTGATAAATACAAGAAAATAAATCCTTTGGATAAAATTTCTTATTGTAAAAAATGACTAATTACAGCCAGAAAATGATTGAAGTATTGATGGGTGCACAATATAGGTTGGAGCAAGTTAACCGGACTGGGTTTAGTTTCTTGAAGATGTTTCGCTGTTCATCCAGAAAAGCTTCTTCAGTTCTGATGGATATGGTGAGATTTCACTTAATCAGCATGTGAAACGGCTGATGTTAGTCTACAACCTTCTTTCAGTCACAACTCACCTGAGGTCTCATTAGTAACCATTATCCATAGTTCCACTTGAAACTAAATGTGAATAGGTGTCCTCAATCTCCTTGGGATGGCTATTGTAGGTTGAAGCTTTGATGTTTAACTCTTACTCGGTTAAGTGGTGGAGGAGACATATGACCTTTAAAACATCAGACTAAAGTGAAATCTCACGATATCCATCAGAATTGAAGAAGCTCTTCTGGTTGAAGAGCAATATATCCACAAGAAACTAAAACCCTGTCCAGTTGGCTTGATTCAACCTGTGTTGGATGCCATGACTTGAATGAAAAAGAACCTTCGGACATAGAGATGGATGTTACGTGTATAGTATGCACTGAATAAACCTGCCATGGCAGAGTGATTTACAATATTCGTGCCCACGTGATGATTTTTTTTTTCTTTTTTAAATTGCATTCCTACAGAAATGCAAAAGTATAAATGATAAGTGAGCAACTGGTGCATAAATATTGCACTCTTTCCTTTTTTTTTCCTGCAGAAAAAGAAAATGGTGATAGAATGATTAATCAGTTAGCTTATTAGTTAAGCTATTTATTTGCTACTTTAGAAGCTAATAGGCATTGGCTGATTATCCCATTGTTTAAGCCACCAATTAATTCATGGTTCTGTGTTACAAGGTTTTTGATTGCCTGAGGGTATGTTTTCAGTTTTTAAAACCACTTAGAATTGTTGCACTGCTGATGGAGTGCAGAGTAGATCAGCTTGAATTACAAAAGTCTTGATTATGTGTTTAGGCCCAAAGTCTAATTGGTTTATTAAATTGCCATTCTTTATCAGGTGAGAACCAATAAAAAAACACCCAAGCGAGCTTTTTTTTTTCTCATTTAATTACAGCCTTGACTGCCCTGTTGTCAAGATGCCCACATTGGTTTATATTGGAAAAAACTCATCAGTCATCTACTAAAATGAATTAAAAAAATGGCTGATCTAAATAAGATTGCGTGCAGGCTGATTTTATCCCAACTGTTGTTCTTTCTCAAATAAGGGAGAATGGTGAATTGGTCTTTGGAAAGTTTTGTCAATTATCTCCTTATCTTTTTGTAAAAAGCTCAGTGCGGTTTCTTTTGAATGGTTTCAGGGCTTATCTGGCATGCATCGAACGATGGCAGAGTATATGTGAATGTGATTTTACAGCAATGAGAGGGGCACATGGATGACACAACCAGCATTCAGTACTGTATTATCTGATTCTTTAGTGCAATAAGTTGCACAAATGACCGGCTCTGCCGTGCATGTTTGTGTGATGAACTTCACCAGCCACCTGATGCTGTAAAGTACTGATAAACTGTCCAATTTTGGCACCTTTAACTGTTTTTCATTTCAATCAAATCCAAGTACTATTGCTATTACAGTTGCTGCCATTGCCATTATTGCATTAAGCTAAACTTCATTCCCATTTGTATTACTTTATTACTCCTATCACAGCACGTAATGTTTACTACAGGGCTGTTGTAACTGCATATTGTCCCAATCGCAGCAATTTGAAGTGGCTGGCATTCCATATAATCTTTAGAAATGTTTAAACCATCAGAAAACATCAAAGGCCATATTTTCGTTCCAGTTTCTACATCTTTTTACTACTTGTAATGTAGAACAAAAATCTGCTGAGCATTTTTAGACTTTTGTGTTGTAGATTTACAGGAGCAGCAAATTCAAACAGGTGCAAAAAAAAGAAAAACGGGCTGGAGTCGCTGGAATTCCTACAAAAAGGTGGCGGTCAAAGGCAATAATGCTAATTGAGACTAAATGAGCAAAGATAAAGAATCACCAAAACTGCTTGAGATTTAATTAATTGTATGAAATTAAAACATGACAGTCCTTATTGTTTGTGTAGCTTAAATAGTGCTAAATGTGACCAGTAAGTTGATGCTCTGTCCAGCTTTATCCCACACTTTTAAAACTGTCCCAATTGGTTATAAATTATAGATGTTTTACCTTTTTTTTTAAATGGCTAGAATTATGAATTATGACATCCCTTCACTATGGCCAGTACACACCAAATAGGCTGAACATTTTTTTTTTTTTTTGCCAGGTTTTATTAGATTCTGCAATGCATTTTTTGCTTAATCTTACTGACAGAGTAACAGGTGCCAAATTCCAACTGGTTTTGATCGGAGTCTTAAAATTTAAAACACTAAATGTTACCTTTTTGATGGATTTCATAGTTTACTGTTAAATTAAATCCATGACAACAAATTGGTGTCATCTCTGCTGTTTGGTGTTATCCAGAGCACTTCCTGGCACCTTAAGTGGCTCTATTTTTGTTATGGGCGGTCCGGATGGAATTAGCAGACCACTTAATGCAAAATGGGCCAGCATTTCAGTTTCCTTTTTTTTAATCCTTCCCCCAAGCTGTTGCATTGGCACAATGTTTCTAAACGGAGGACAGACAGGTGAATTAAATAATCTGGTAGGAAGGAGAGTGCAAAAAAAAAAAAGAACTGTGGGTTCTGGGTTTTTTTGGTTTTTTTTTAAAGTGGAATTTCAAAGGTGAATGAGCCATATCGGTGAAGTAATCAAAATGTAATCAAAATGGCAAAGCAGATGATGCATACAAAGGTAGATGGATTTAAACAGGTTTGTAGACACACACATATAGTAGATGACACATTCTTACGTTGCACCTTCTGACCCTGAGGTAGCAAATCTAAATTGGCACACTAATTATACAATTTCCATAAACAGGCAACCAGTGGAGAAACATGGTACAGTTCAGAATCAAATTAGGCTCCCCTCCTACACACACACACACACACACACACACACACACAGCAGACTGGGACTTCACACTCCAATAACCAGCACAGATTGGCCATTTGAAATGCATGCTTAGAAAAGCTATAGGAATGTGGGATACATGTATGTAGTTGCAGCGCGTGTGTGTGTTTTGTGTGTTTTTAATATTGGTAAATCAGATTGATCAGTGACAACTATTATTGAGGTTTAGCAGAAAAAACAATGCTTTTTGCCTTTAACTGTATATTATAGTCAGGCATGGGTTATTCAAGGAACAGTTGTTACTCAAGGCCAGGTCATGCTCAAAACGGCTTCCTGTGTAGTCTTCAGTATGTGTCCAGCAGTTTCATATGACCACACTCAAAGGCGTGGTGAAAAGCTGGTCATCACTGGGAGGGCTTGACATTCTAATCGTTTCAGTATGGGATGATGGCATAAGATTTCACTCACTCTTTCCTGGAAGCCGTCCATGCTGGTGCACATCAAAAGTGACAGAGGTGAAAAAGAGAGCTTGACGCAGAAATGGGAACTGAGCTCACGTTCGCACCTCCAGTCTGACGGCCAATCACCGCTCGAAGCGGCAGCGAATGTCAGATTGTTCGTTTCAAGTTACAAAGACTGTCAGGAGTGGACTCCAATTGGGAGGTTGCGGCTGTGTGTGTGTGTGTGTGTGGGGGGGGGTGGCGGCTCAGTCAGAGCATTCATGAAGAACGCCAGACAGTGGAAGAAATTTCAAAAACAGATTTCAGGTTTGTGTCATCCCTGCCCCCATTGTGTGCAGTATTAGTCAGTGTTCCCATGTTTTCCTTGACAACATTTACACATCTAGCTTTAACCTATAATATGCAGGTGCCTATAAAAACTCCAACGGAAGAAAGCGAATAATTCCTGCCAACACAAACCCTTGAACCCCCCTTTACACATTGATTTCAGACCAGCATTGGGTGGTAAATGAGGCTTGATGAAGTTTGTAGGTCACACATGCTCCCATACACACCATCTCACTGTGACAGCAGTATCATTATGAAAAATGCTGAATTAATTAGCAGAAGAGGATAACAAGTGTTTTGTTTTTTTTCTCTTACACAGGACAGATAATTAAAACTCCACACACGCCTTGGCATTGCTTTTATAGCATCTCTGATTTTGCATTTGTTGTAATAAGTTATTTTGTGGCACTAAAGAATCAAGTAAACTGCAAACTGTCTGCTTGAAGCACAGACACACAAACCCACACAGGCTGCGCTTTATGAGGTGTGAAGGTTGTGTTCTCATGTTACATAGAACATTGTAATAACACCTCTTTTGGCAGGAGACTCACACCTGTTACCGTGTGTGTGTGTGTTTGCGCGTGTGTGGTTGTCTGAAAGCCTGAGATGTTTTCTTGCTGAAATGACTTCAGCAGTCAACTGGCTGAAACAAATCAGCTCTCAGTCAAAAGATTAAATAATTCCTTTAGTGATTTCCTTCAGTTTCTGGTAACCGTTTCGGTCTGACTGTACTTTGGAAAATGAAATTAGTTGGATGAGTTAACTGATTAAAAAGATTAGACAAAATAAAGGCAGCGGCAGTCATGTGAAGAAGCAAGAGGGTAAGGAAGTTTATCATGAGGCACCATGTGAGAAAGGAGACTATCTTACTGACATGTCATGGCACTTCTCATCCCACTTTGCACAAAAGTCAGCTTTCTTCTTCGGCAGACTGCCTTTTTTTCCCCTCCTTTTTCTCCCTGAAGAAGACATTTTCAAAATACGTCAACCTTGAAACAGCCCCAAAAGGCCCCCTTACCCTTTTTCTTTTAAAGTCATTTGCATAGTCGAGTGAAGATGAACCTCTAGTGTGTTTTTAGTACTGTGAATTTAAAAAAATGACAGGAGTGAGGAACATGGAAAAAGAGGAAGGAGGGCAGGTCAGCAGCCTGATAAATGAGCCCTAACCAGCTGCCTCCACAAAACACCATCGCCTTGGCAACTGCTGGGATGGAGGGAGAGAGAGATACAGGGATGCAGAGTGATGAAAGACTTAAGTGAGAAAGATGAGTATAACCAGGTGGTGTGAGGTAAAGAGATGAAGAGGCGTAGATGGAATGACCAGATGGGGAGCTACATTTTCATTATTCTTACTGCTACCACATGTGGCTCCTGATTTATTTGCTGATTTTTGATTTAGCCTAGCAGTATAAACAAGTGCTTTTCAATAATCAAACGAGGATGCGTGTTGCTGCTGAACAAACACTTGACACAAACGTGCAAACAAAGTTCATTACTCTCCCTGTTCTTTTGCAGGGGGGACACAAAATGCAAAGAAATTGTGTTGAGCAGAATTCGGTAGTACCACGGAGTACCACTTGAGTTTTTAATTTACTGGAACAAAAGGATTATTCACGCTTTTCTTCTAACATGTTCATCACGCGTGGACGATGCTGACAGATTCCAGAAGCTGTTTGTGTAACATTTCCAGGGGGGTAACGTGGCTCGTGCATCTCCTGGGCTCAGTCCTGGCACATATGCTTTGCCATTGTGGATGCACAACATTAGATTTCCTCAATCAGGTTTATATTGCTCTCGCCTGATACTTGCTGGGATAGGCTCCAGCCCACCCGCGACCCGGAATGGATTAAGCGGTACAGAAAATGGATGGATGGATGGATGGTTTATATTGCAACATTTTTCTCAGGTCAACTGGCATGTTTAGCCAAAGTTTTCTGTAAATGCCTGTAAACTCTCAAGTGTCACAATGACAGTTGCAGATTAAAGCAGGAGAATATAACGCCTTATTTTTTGACTGATTCAGTGGCTGCATTATAAAACACACAAACATCTTGAAGCTTTATTTTATTTTAAATCAGCCGTATGCTATTCAGGGTCCTGACATTACACAGTTGTATTGTGGTGGTGCTTTACAGTCTACCACATCTACCAGTTCAGATATTTTGAACAATAAGTAAATATAGTTGATCACTTTTCTCACATTTTTCTAAGCTTGTTTTGCATGACGTGTTTTGACAGATGCTCAGTTTCCATATTTGTAAGTTTGAAAAACAGGATTTTTAAAATGTTGACACAAACGTAGAACATATACACTGAATAGGCTTGCTACAAACTTGCAATGTTTTTGTCCCAGTATAAACCTTTTTATTGAAATCATGTATTCCTGTTTATGTAAAGTATAAATGTTGAAATGAGCAACTGAAGCTCATATGTGTCGCTTACTACTTACAGTACAGGGCAATGTGAAAATCATGCTTTCCATGTGCACAAACCAACAGGGACTCCAGACGCACGTGGGCTGCAGTTTGTACAACGATCTTTTTTTATGGTCATCTCTGCTGACATTTCCCATTTTTGGGGACACAGTCTACAGTAAATTGTAAAGGTGTGGATTGTAATAGCTTTCCTGCAAAGTCTCCCCTCAACACAAGGATCCATTTTTTTCTGCTAATCTATTCATGCAAGTTTTTGTGGATGATTGTATAGTTGCCAGCTGTACGGTGGTGTGGTGCTAACCACCACACCACCGTGACTTCACAGCAAGAAGGTCACTGGTTCGAGCCCCAAGCAGAGTTTGAGCCAGAGGTTCAGGCTGGGGAGGGGTTTGAAATGGTGGCCTCTCTGCACGGAGTTGCATGTTCTCTCCGTGCATGGCCCTGCGATGGACTGGCGACCTGTCTAGGGTGTACCCTGCCTCTCGCCTGATAATTGCAGGGATAGGCTCCAGCCCACCCGCAACCCTCAATTGGATTAAGCGGTACAGAAAATGAATGAATGAATGAATGTATTGTTGGTACGAGTCCATGTGGTTTTTGTTGTATTTGGGCTTCATGCAATTGGTCGCAGAGACCTGGTAAATCCTTGTGGACTGGATTTATCATGCAGGCATCTCTGCCAAGTGAAGACGAAGCATGGATTTTCTCTAAGATGCTCTATACATTAGTGGTAGAAAAGTCATGAATTAGATGGTAAACTCTGATGGAGTTAACTTGTATGTCTATGGATTCTGCTCAGTGTTGATACAGTTTGAAAGGCCTTTTTCCATCTAGTTGTTAGGGTTTATCTAGTGTGCCCCTAGTGAGTACAATTGTAGTTTTCTTGTAGAATCTCAATTCCTTACGCAGAATGGAGTTTTCAGGATTGTGAGAGAGTTCTGAATGAAGTCATGGAATGCTCTGGAAATTAGAAAAGGTCATGCAGCCCATGTATTTTGATATTTTTGCATAAATCAGTTGCAGTTTAACATTTGAATTGTTAATTTATATTGTCATTAGTGGCAACAACATTATTATAGTGGATACAGATTCACAAGAAAACACCCACAGATTGCCGATTTCAAATGGCTGATTGGTTTGCAGACCAGATGGATGTGTCATCTTTACTTAGTCAATTATTGGTTTATGTGCCAACATGCGGTGCACCCATTGTAACCCTGAAACCACAGAGCTCCCCCACACAACAAATCCCAATTTAACCCTCAGAACATTTTCCAGTTACAATTTTGGCATCAGCCGCCCTATTATAGAGCCATTCCCGTGAGGAGTCTGTTTGCAGTTCCAGAGTTTGGGATTTCTGACACTAAAACACATGGGGCAGTTAAACAAGCGACAGGTTTTGTTTGGTTTTCTTGTTTGTTTCAAAGCTTTGGTCAGAGGTGTTGCCAGCTTGTCTGTTTATCTCGGGGCAAACCTGTGTCAGTTTCCTCCAATTTGCCACAAATGTTCACACGCGCTAACATCAAATGTTAAACTTTAAAAAAGCGTAAAAATCCCCCAAACTCTTAGTTCTTTTGCTTTCAGATACAAAATGCAAAGGTAACCAGATGTTTTGAGTAGAATTCGGCATCAAAGTACCTCCTGAGTTTTCAATTTACTGGAATAAAAGGATTATTTGACCTTTCCTTTATCTTGTTCACCATGCCTAGACGATGCTGACAGATTCCAGAAGCTGTCTGTGTAACATTTCAAGGGGGTAACTTGAGCCGTAGCTCTCCTGGGCTCAGTCTTGGCACATATGCTTTGTCATCAGGGATGCATAACACTACATGTCGTCAATGAGGTGTATACATTACATATTTCTCAGGTCAACACAATTTTCTATCCAAAGTGTGAGTCATGTATGCTCATGGTTTTAAAATATGCTGCTTCCTTTCAGCTATACATGAAGCATTCTCAAGTACCTTTTTATCACCTTCTTTTGACTCTTTGTATGTTTTCAGTCTGGACAGACGGATATGAATGTAAACTTTGACTGGTCAGCAGAGGCAGATAATTGGCATGTCTGACAGGGAGCAGTGGATTTTTCTCTGTAAGCCTTATGAAGAGGAAAGCAGGTCTGTTCAAATCAACTCGGGGTTTAAATCTGACAGGGTTCAGAGGACAAAGCCTGGTGGGAATGTACACACACACACACACACACACACACACACACACACACACACACACACACACACACACACACACACACACA
>JBBBVU010000017.1:22555405-22572377 GCA_037177055.1 Atherinosoma microstoma
TATTCATAATTTCTTCAGCTCACTAAATTTGAATTCTTATTTCAGGCATTACTTTTTCATTTTGAAAGCCTAGTCTGCTGCTCTTGCATATAAACAACTTTACTGTTGGCATAGTTACGCATAGTAAGGGAGGCTAAAGAGCACCAGCAGAAATAAGTCCAGGCCCACAGTGTCTAAATTGGAATAGAAAAAAGATTTTCTTGAAAATCGGCACTTTTACTGAAATGTTTTTGTTGAAAAATCTCAGGAGGATACAGAGAGAATGGAACTAATGCTTCTACTACTGCAACAGGCCAACAGTTGGGTGGAACAAGTCTTTTTTTGATAATTCATAATCGTGTGTTGACTTTCCTTTTTGTTAATTTGCATTTCTTAATTGCCTTATTAATGCATACACTGTGATTTTGTAATTATTTGGCATTGCATCTGCCCATTTTACATCATGTCTTTTATTATTTTAAAGATTTTTTTTAAATTGTCAGGAGTTTTTTTTTTTTTTTTTTTCAATTCCCCCCCAAAAAATAAATTGTTTGTTTTTAAAAATCTATTATCTATTTTATGTTTAGCTGCAAATTTCAAAACCTAATGTGAGATCATGGTCCCACTAGCCTCTAGCTGCATATTTTGTATGCAGATCTCATAAAGCCTGTATGATCTTACTCAGAGTAGATCTCTAGATCATGATGGGAAATGTAAAGTTGTTCTCCAAGATCAATCCTGAACCTGTAATCCAATATTGCAGCAGCTGAAATCCATGCAGGTCTCTGTTCGTATGTCACGAACGATAGACTGGAAGTTTTGACTGTCTTTATGATTCAGGAGCACAAAATGTCTGCAGATAAGCTGCGCTGGGCACTGTGATTACCAAGTGGAAGATAAAATGATTTGTGGTGCTTAGTGGCCCATATCACTGCAAAGGATTTGATGCAACAGAGTGAGGCCTGTCTGGAGCTTATAGTGGGAATGTATATCTGATATACACGTACATGGAGCCGCAATCCATGCTTCGGATAGCTGTGCTGCACATTGCACGGGAGGAAAAACACACACCATGCTCCTTGGTTGAGTGCAGTGCTGGACAGAACACACAAGTGCACATTTATACACACACTTGCTGCAGCGACTGCAGTGAAAGCTAAGCTTTGCAAGCTCTACAGCGCAGAATCCTGGACTCAGAGGGATCTGAAACCAATTCATCTGTCTCTCTCTTTCACCTCTCTTCCCGCTGTGTTTCTATAGTAGTTAATGTTCTTATTACATCAATATGCTTTCTGATGGAAAGGGGCTGATTAAGAGAAGCTAGGCCCTGATCTGTGATAGATTTAACCTATTTAATCACCTCAAAGCATAAGGAAGATTTAGATAACTGGAGAAAGTTTAAAGATTTTTGAAACAAATCATCTTCTGCAGGGTCCATGTTGACTTTTCCAATTTTAAAGGTCCAGTTTACAATTGAAGCACGGTTCTTCCAGTCATCTCTTTCTGCAAAACCTCATGTTCTGCATTTGATTAAAATGAATCTAAATGGTTTGGCTGGGGCATCGTTGTACGCCACTCTTCGATACCAGGTCTGAGAAGTGATATTATTCAGTGCAGTAAAAAGCTTTGTCATTCCATGAGATGAATTTTCCATGTAATTTATCACTAGATGTCCCACTTTGCCAGAGAATGTGTCTGATCTGTGCATATTTCTGTCCAAGGTAGTGGCTGAGCCCTAAATCCAGTGTCTTTTTTTATTATGTTCTTTCTCAAAGTTTTCCAATCACTCGCAAAAAAACCCTTCTGATTGCAAAGGTTGTTTATATTTTTTTTCTTTGAAGGCTGATTTTTAAAAAAAAAATCTCAAGGCTTTCACATGAACATTAACTGGTTACGCCTCTGATCATGCAAATTGTCATAAATGGCTTGAATAATGGTGCTTGTCGGTACGAAAGTAGTATAAGTACAACAACAGTCAAGGCCAGCAATATCTCCAATTTTTCATCTATGAGTTAATGATTGTTAGTCAAGGTTGTTTCTTTCTGCCTAAAAAAAAAAAAAAAAAAAAAAGGGGTGGCATCATGGATGTGTGCTAAATCAAGGAAGGACACGGCCTGATAAATGGTGTGTTGGCATCATTTCTACAAAGTCTGTACTTGCCCATCGTGATTAAAACAAAGTCCAAGAATTTTTTTCTAAAATGAGGTCAGCATCATTTCCAAATGTTTTTTACGGTTCCAAAGATGAAGTAGGTAGGAGCGTGGAAAAACTAGATAGAATCATAAATTTGAAATTAAAAACAAGATCCTGATCTTTCTGTTCAGTGTCTCTCCGACTGTGTACACTGTCTGCTGCAGGCACCAAACTACCAGCTTTTTTTGCGTTATGAAAAAAAGAAAGTGTGAACTGGAGTGAGTTTATGTTTACATACTGCAGCTCTCAAAAAGGTTGAACTGTGACGTGTGTGTGTGTGTGTGTGTGTGTGTGTGTGTGTTCAAAGGAGTCAAGCAAATCCCTGGATTTGTGCCAAAATGTCTGGTGACCTCGGCAACACTGACTCAACAGATGTGGATCGCGGTTATAAACCCACCAGTAAACAACTGCTTCCTATGACTCTGCCTTCCTGTTTCTCTGGAAGTTTACACTCCCTGATATTAATTTTTGATGATAATGTGACCAATAACAATTCCAGTGCAGGTGTGGTCTGAGAATAGTAGATATACTTTGTTGCTCCGGTTGTACCCTAGCTAGTTACAAGCACTTTTTAAAAAATCTTCAGTACGTTGTAAATGTTTCCAGCCATGGGAGGTAAAGCCCATTAGGCAAAAAGAGAGAATGCAATCTCCAGAAGGGCCGCAACTGAGATCTGAACTTGGATCCTTTTTGTCGCAGGGCATACTCTGTAAATGCCACACTATTCTGAAACGTAAGCTTGTCCATTTATGTGCTCATACCTGCAGATTATTAAAGTGATAGCATAGTTTTGTACCTGTAAAGTTAAAGAGCCACAGTATTTACCTCGAGGACCTTTTCTATATCACGCAGGGCACTTTTGAGAGCTGTATCATTAGGAAGAGAAATCAACTAATTTCTAATTTGTGTAAGCAGTATCACAGATCGTACTCATTCCACATTTAGATTACAACCCAGCAACAGATCCGGTCCTATATCAGGAGGGGTGATCACTTTAAATCATCTGCTGCAGAATTTTCATTCATGCAACAGACACATTTTCATTCCCAACACACACTGTTGCCTGTTTCCAATGCACAGGGAACTGCTCTACAGCTTAGGAAGAGGAAACATCAGCTGTACAACTGGTAAATAACAGGAAAATGTCATCCAGCAATGCTCTGTTAGGAATAAGTAACATGGATTTCTTAGGGGTCAATGTTGGAGTGCGATAGACACCAGAGACTCTTTTGGTTTAATATGTACTTCTGGTTTTTAAATTTACTTCCTTTTTTTTTTAATACTGGAGCCGACAACTTCAAGTTTTAAAAGCAGTTGATTGAGGTTAGACCAAGAAAGAACACGGTTAAGGTTAAAACATCACTCTGAGGTGTTCGAATACACAATAAAATGGATTTTATTTGAAAACTATGCCTACATTTTCCATATTGCCATGGTGGCGCATATTTTGACAATTCTTTTCAGCTTTGAAAACCTTGCACATGTGAATGTGGTACTTTTGGGGTACACACTGCATTCGGTTCCAACACTCTGCACGTTTTAAAATGAAGGACCTTAAAGTTTTACAGCCCTTTATGGCAGTACTGTTTCCGGCTCTAATCCCAGCAACAAAACACATTTCCTCATCAGCTGAAGTAACCATGTTAATTTAGCTATTGTGGCATTTGTAAACCGTTTGCCACAGTACTGTCTCATTTTGTCTTATGATTTACTGATGCTGTGTTTCCCTTTTGTCATTGTTGCCCTTAAGTTCAAGTCCTCCAAACTGCAAAGTGTAGAAATGCCTTCTGGCAATTTCTGTTTACTGCCCTGCCAGACTCTTCCCACAGCCTTTTGCTCCGCTATTGCCAAAATCCTGTCTGCACCACTCAGGACCAAACACAGGACCTGAAGTGACAGAGCATTCTCCAAAGCAGCATTTCTCAATCCCCGTCTTTGTGACCCTCCCCTGCATGTTTTAGATGTTTCCAATTCCTCCACATCTGATTGAGATTAATTGAATTGCTCATCAAGCATGCTAAAGAGTCATTTATTTCAGTCAGGTGTGTTAAAGTTTGGAAAAATCTACAACATGCAGGACAGGGTGCCCTGATGACCAGGATTTAGAAACTATGCTCTATAACAGGGGTCACCAACTCCAGTCTGAGGGCTAAGGTCCTGCAGGTTTTAGATGTCCCTGCTGCCACACACCTGACTGAAATTAATGGCTCATTAACAGGCTTGTGCAGAACTTGACGACAAGCTGCTGGAAAACCTCATTTAAGTCAGGTGTGTGGCAACAGGGAAACATCTAAAACCTGAAAATCTGAAACCTGTTAAACCAGAATAACGGCTAAAATGCAGAGCTGATATAAAATGACTGGGGGAGAGACAGACTTGAAACTTGAGTGTACTGTATATGTATGTTGTGTCTGTGTGCTAATGTGGCAGATAAATTATACATAACTCTTCATGTCAGATCGGGTCCTGTGAGATGTGACCTCACTGCTTCTCCCGCGATCCCAGGAATAAGAATGTAATTTGGGAATTCCAGCTGGGAATTCCCTTGCAGCGTTGATGGTAGAGATTCAGTGGTGGGATCTGTTGTGTGCATGTATGTGAGCTGTACCTTCATGTTCTCATTGATGTCATCGGTTACCACTGGGTGGTTTCCATAGGAATAAAACCCAGCTTTAAGGCTTGTAGTTTATCATTTGGACAGTTTGTCATGTGTGGTCTTAAATCTGCATTTTCATCCTCTGCAGTGTTACAGTAGAAGTTTAAAACCGCTGATCTAGTGGAAGAATAAGGCTTTGTTTGGAGAAGTAGTCTATATCGAAATGTTCACTGAGTTTCGCTTGGGGAGCTTCTAATCACTGTTTCCAAAGCGGATCACCTTGTTTTGCACTAATTTCTGAGAGAAATTTAGGGTTAGGGGCATCAACTAACTTTTTAATGGAAAACGTTTTCCCTCAAGAGTACAAACTTCAAAAGTGATCCCCTGAGAATTGGATTTTCCCTCTATTTCAAAAGCATTTGCAGAAGCAAACTCACCTTACATGGGCATACATGCCATGTTGTGGACCACCAGTACCTGTTAGACTAAAAATATAGTAAATATGATATGGTATAATTTTCAGAGACATAATTGTGAAACTTCAGTAATGGTAAACCTGAGGGTACTTAACTAAACTTCACCAGATTTTCCCCTAAACTTTACTCTTATCTCAAATCTAATATCATTTTTTAATGAGATGCAAGAGAAGAAAAGGATAATCTTTCTCCAAGTTTACCAAACGCTTTTTGGTTATACCACCAGCTTTAACCAACAAGCTGTTGGTTAAACTGATGTTGACTCTTATGTTATGCTCCATCACGTTCTCTCTTTCCATTTCCTCACTTCCTCCAACAATGTCTACTTAGGTTTCTTTGCATCAGTCGTGATGTTCGTCCAAAACGGCCAGTGTGATTATATTCCCTTTGTGACGTGTTGTTGTGAAGTGTGGTTTCTCAGTCCTGGGATGCTGCAGGGTAATGAAGGCCTCAGGAATGCATGTAATGCCTGTCAGTATGCCATCAAAATTAGTTGGAAAGCACATAGTTTTAAGGTTGGAAACGTATGTAGTGCTGCTCTTAAAATGGTAATTATTACTGGTCAAAGGGGAATAGAGCAACTATACAAGCAGGACTTTCAGCAGATCCTTTCAGTGTTTTGTGAAGTTAACCTCTCTGCATAGATTAGTAACACAACATAAACTAAGATGTTATTGATTTTAAAAAGAAACTTTATTTTTTAAATGTCAGGGCCATAGTGATGGCTTACTGCTTTTTAAATGTTCATCCATTCAAGTTTCTCTCTTCATAATTTCTTTCATTCATCATTTCCCCTCTTCTGTGTTCCCCATCTATGGAGGAGAAAGTGGGGCTCTCTTTAAAGTTTAAGAGTAATTACAGGTCTTTAATAAGATAAATGGTAACTGATGCACCCTGGAAGCTCAGTGGTTAGCTGGGGGCACCTAAACTGATTAAGAGCAATGGGGTTATGGTGAGTTTACTAATTATAAATGATCCATGAGAAGAGAATTGGAGGAGAAGCTGCTGATACTTTACTTTTTCTTGTCGGGGTGGAAATGCCCTATAATGGCAATAAAATCCAGACCAAACCACTCCATGGAAAGGATACTGGAATTATTTTGCATTTGCAGCTCTTAAGGCAAAATGGGCCACCACATGTGTTATATAACCATGGGAAAATATGGATACTTTGCTGCCTTGAGAATGATATAGTGAGAATAGTGTGACAAATCAAACTCGTATATATTTAGAACAAGTAAATGTCAATGATGTTCATGAGTTTGATCCTAATGTAAATCCCAAAATGAGCAGGAAAGCTGCTAGAGGAGCAACGCTCAGTCAGGAGGCAGCTGGAAAACATGTTGAATAAAATGAAGACTGAGTCAGATTGGGAGAGGAAAATAAATCCACTCTCCCATCTATCAGCAATGGCAGGTTGTCTATATGTTAGAGGACTGAGCTATCTCACATTACCCCGGTGGCCCTGCTGCCTGTCTCCGTGGTGACAAGCATCTCCCCAGTGAGCCATGATTGGACGAGCGGACTGTCAGTGAGGAAAGGCCCTGAATGTGTGAGCGTGCAACGATTTATGGCTCCCCATACTGACAGTGAGAAACGCTCACGCATGCTTCTTACTTCATGTGGCATCTAGGTCGTCTTCGCGCGCTCCGACACAAAAATGTTATTTGACCCTGAAACAAATGGTCGCGGTTCACACATGCAGGTTAATCAACGGGGCGTGACAGAACAGACTAGTCACGTTTGAAAGACTTGAAAAGTTTTTAAATGTGACAAAGGGGAGAAGATCCCAGGATGTGTGTGAATGAGAGACGGCAAATGGCTGCATTTTTTGCAATGCTGATGAAGACATTTAGCTCTTAGAATTGAAACATTTAGCATTTTAATCATTGCAGTGCCACGTATGCTTGTTGAATATTCCTGCAAGAAAACAAATGAAACACAGGGAAGTCATAGCAAAGGTGCAGAAATTGTAGATTGTAACATTTTTACTTGGCCTATTTTATAAAGAGGGTGCATTCACCTGAGTTTATCCCAAAGTAACTTACTGTTGAATTTAATCTAAACAATGTTTTCGTCAATAATCCTTGAATATAACAAAAGATGGAAAACTCTTAAATGTAGTTGTTGATGATGATGATGCAATGTAATAGCATGTTTGTGTTTAATGTTAACAGATGTGGACTGTGTGGAATTTAAGGACTTTTTTGTCTGCATAGAGCTTTTATTTTTTAAGGAATTTTAAGGAATGACGGCGAGTATACTGTGATGCTCTTTTTCTATAAGGAATACTCTGGATATGTTGTAGATCTACTACTATGTAACACACACACTCCTTAGGTGTGCTTAAATGTTTGACTGCAAGCTTGCACATTGCACTTATTCAGTGGTTTGTTCGTTAAACAGTTTGTATGTTTTTCTGTCATAATTTCGAATTCATGCTCTCAAAAATGCAACAATGCTTAAGTGTGCTTTTACCTCAGAAGTGACAATGTAATTTTTTTTGTCATTATTATTGTGAAAGGCTTTTATTTGACTGAAATGTAAATTCCCCCCCCCCATTTGTATTTATAAAAAACCTACATTTTCTTAGACTATTGCTCTCCGAAACACAACGCTGAGCTGCAGCATTCAGTCAGACCAGCTCTGAATGTGGGATATCAGCTGATCCTGTTTCTAATGTAGCACACCGACTCCCATGATGCTGTGAAGAATGAGAGAAGGGGGAGAGACAAAGGCCTCCGGCTCTGCTTCCTTTTTCTTCTCTCATCATACGTCCTCCTCTGTCCCTCGTTTACCCTCATTTTTAACTTTCTCTCAAGGATAGTTTCAGTCTTTCATCACTAAACTCTTTTCATGTGATGTCTTTGAACTTCTGCTCAGTTTCTTTTATTTGCTTTATGGACGATCAAGGATTACATGAAAACATCTTTTTCATCTGAATAAATAGTGTTTAGGAGATGAATTGATCCTATATTCAGCATGCTCCATGACAGCAGTCAAAGGTGTTATTAGGAGTCATCGACTACTTATATACACTTTAATGAACGAGTTCATTTGAATTATAAGTTAGTGTAAAATTTACACTTTAATCTGCCAGCCAATGTATCATTGCACCAAGTTAGGCCGTTTGAATTAATCCATGTTGTTTTGCATGTATAATGTCGTATTGGCTGAATTTTGTGTAGCTTGCCTCTGAAAGACCTCAATTTTAGAGTGATGTAGCCCTGTCACTTAGCCCTCCAGCTCTATCCATAGCTTAGGGCTAAGTGGTAGACACAAGTGGTAAAATGGAATTGGGCCTCGTCTTGCATGGTTAAGAATTAGGATTTACTGAAATGGGACCCAGCTGTGTGGTTTGCTCTAAACCTTTTCTCATTCAGTGCAGTGCATGCTTACATTATTTCACCATCTAACAGCACATGGAAAGACTTAGATGCAGCTCTTGGTGAAAATGAAGCAAATCCAGGAGATGCTTATCAAATTTAAACTGAATGGAAAAAAAACCCCTCCATGATATCCAAGATTGTACTTCTTGTATTCCACCCTTGAAAATCTTATTCTCATGAGATATTCATGTGTCAGCTGGACTACAGTCCGCCACAGATCAGAGTAGGTGGTTTGTGGGAGTTTTTTGACATGTTCATGTTTTTACAGGCTGCCTGACAATGTTTCTGAAATCTGATTAAAAAGCAACCAGCCTGAAGCAGTTACAATTGTTGGCACCACTTAGTGAGCATGTAGGAGTAAATGACAATTAATACTAACCACTGCAACAACAAAAGATTAAATAACTGACATGGTATTAAGAGTGAATCAAGTGGAGGAAGGAACAAGTGGTCAAGGACACATTCTGCTGGAATGCCTGCTGACAGTATCCAGCAATGGAAAATGGAAATGGAAAATAAGTTCATACTAATTTTAGTGCTAAAAGAGGATGTCTAAGCCAATATGCCATGCAAATATATTGCGTTGAACTGCATGTTTATGCTCTATTCAAAGTCTTTCCTCTCACTCTGAAGTTTTTATTGCCAGTTATATTCTCCAATAATATTTGATCAATTGGGCTATCAGACGCAACCCCTTTTACATGTACAGCTCAATCTGTCTCTCTTACTCTGTTTATAAATGCTCAGATATGCTAACAAGATAAACAGCATGTGAGAGCCAGGCAGCAGGTGATGTAGGGCTGTAAATGGTTTGAACACACACACACACACAGAGATTGGCCTACAGTTGCCCTTCTGTCTGTGTGTCCCACAGAGAACAAACAGGGACACACAGACACAAGCCATGCCCTGCTGTTTGGACACAGAAGATAGACTTTCAAGCAGCAGGGGATGTAACACACACAGATTTATCTGGGTTTTTACTTGGCACATTAAGAGAAAAGATGTTTTTCTTGAATCTGTAAGCATGTGTGTGTGTCGCCCCTCGGGTCATGTCTAAACCTTTAAGTCCTCCAATACACACATTTACTCCTTTTACTTATAATAAAACTAAACTTTTTATGACCAGCCAACATACACACAAACATGCATGTAAACTGTACTTTATCCTTTCTTTTGCTAAATTATCAGGTTGTGATGCTTCACATTAGTTGTGTAGAGCCAAAAAAAGAGCATTCTCTGCTTGTTTTTAAACATATTTATTAGAGCGAGGTCAGTTTGAAGGTACGGCATGTAACACAATCAAAGGTCAATGACAGAAGAATTTTAATATTTCTATTGCTATCTAATCACGTTACCAAAAATAGTTTTTATTCTCTTAGAATGAGTCATTTACTATACATCTGCTTGCCATGAATCCATATAGCCTACATGGCAGTTCCCATATTTTTGACACCATTTTTACTACGGTGTGTCTTAATGGACAAACAACTTTGTGTGTGAAGTGGGAACCCTCTGAACTTTAATTTGCAGTCCCGGCCACTGACGGCCACCATTCATTTACCACTGTGTTTTTCATTTGAAGTAATTGCTAGGCTGATTTTTACTAGGAGAGGGGAGTCTTAAAGGTTGTACCCTTTTTTTTTTTTTTTTTTTTTTACATCTAACAATACCTATCAATGTACAAGATTTAAAATCCTTTTGGTTTTTTTCTGTCAATTAGACTCGGGACCAGTGACATGAACTAAAAGGAGAAGGATAGGACTTCTTGGATTCTGAAAACCAGAGTTAGGATGGTGGCACAGACTTTAAATGAGGCTAAAAAGCTGGATGTGTTGAGGACACAAGATGTGCAAAAGTAAGCTTTGAGGGGAGAATGACCGGACAGAGTTTTAAAGAACAGGGATCAGACAAAGCTATGCCAACAGATATGAGAATGCAGGATGAAAAACCAAAACACTGGGGGGGGGTTAACATGAATAAACTCATTTTCTCTATTCTTAGTAAACAGTTAAGTGAAAGTCAGACTTTACAAATGCAATGAAGTGAGTTCACATTCATAGCAGGGTAGTGAGCAGAGTGTACTGCTGTCACTCTTCAGTGTAGACCAAGAACTAGGAGGAAAACCCTGTCCTTCTGGAAAAAAATGAATAAATACATTTAAAAAAAATTAAGAAAATGAAACTAGCAAGTTTTTTTTAGTGAAAGAATATATCACAAGTCACTGAACACTTAACATTTTTATGGAGTCCCCCCCCCTTTCTTCTGTTTCTGTGGTCTTGCACCGTGTAAATGATTGAGTTTCAAGGGATTATTCACAATCATGCACTTAACCTGAAAACATAATGGACATTTCCCCATTGTCATTTCAAGCTACATTTTGTATGTGGCCATAAGCCTGTGCAAACACTGCACACAAACGTGTTTTTTAGAAATGCTCAAATTGGTGAGGACAGAGGGAAGGCAAACAAGAATGAGAGGCTTGGTGAGCGAATGAAAAGGAAGTGGAAAGAAAGAATGAGCAGAAAAATCCTGTTTCCATTGCTTCACACTGAGAACGGGAGAGGAAGCCATACGGAGGATGGCAAAGTGACAAACGTCTGGCCATAAACTGAGGCCAAGAGGAGACTGGTCTAAAGAGAGGGGGATAAAGGAAGAGTGGGAGAGAGGGGGAGCAGAAGATGTAAATAAAGCTGTGATTACTGGGGTCTGAAATAATTTCTCCCAGTCAGTTCTGTTGGACTTGGCTTCTTGCACATCTCTGGAAACTTTAAATGACATCAGTCACTTCACTGATTGAGTGTGTGAGTGTGAATGCATTAAGTTGTAAAACATGCATAGCTTTAAGAACAACATTGTGTGGATTTCTGTGTCAGTGGTGTTTAGATAAGCCCCTTCCCACCCCAACGTGTGTGAAAATTTATAATGGATCAATAGAATACCTTGACCTGCTGGAGGACGGAGGAAAAGTGAAGCAGAGAAAGGGGTCGGCAATAACTGCTGATGTGAGACGAGACATTGAACCTCTCACAGTTCGTTGCTCTGATCCAAGACCTACGGTCCAGTCCCCGTGGGACTTGATGAAGCTCCTTCACTGTCTGTCAGTTCAGTCATGACAGGTGATTATCAGAGTGACTGTCAGTGTGTACAATAAATTGTTGAATTTGGACCGCATAACTGAAGATTAAAAAAAATTCAGAATTGAGTCACATAGTTTACCAACACTGTTTTGCCACTTTGACATTTGGCTGCCGTCGGTTACTTTAGAACAGGGGTGTCCAGCTCTGGCCCTCGAGGACTGACTTTGGACACCTCTGCTTTAGAAAAACATTAGACATGCACTCCTTTCACTTTCTGTGGTCTACTGTTATTTTCATATTTGTCCAGCTGATTCACTTTGTCCTGAACATGTGCAAAACACTGCACACGTTTACGACGTAAAGCACTGTGTGGTCATTTATAAAACTGGACGGCACTGAATGTGAAATGAGACTAATCAGCTGGGGTCTAATCAGGGCCAATTCATAGAAATTTCTAAGATTCTCCTGTAAAAGCCCTGAGTTTTGATGCTGTTTTCCGTCTGGTAGATTTTACCTCCGGACACTGAAATGCCACCCTTCCTCCCCACTTTCCATGCTCTTTCCCTCTGCTTCATCCTTTTTTTTTTTTCTTTCTCTTCCTCCTTTTACTTATCCATGCATTCAGTCAAACCCCTTTGTTTTTCCTCTAGCATCTGGTGGAGATTGATGTCTCCCTTAACAGAAAGAGGCTTTCAGCTTTCTCTCCTTTCAATATCTTCACTGACAAAAGATGCCCATAAAACACTGCCATACACCCAGACAGCCGCACACCACAAGCTCATGCAGATATTTAATTAGTAAGACCTACGATCATTGCTTTAACTTGGCACAGCAAAAGCTTCACTGATGTGCGTGCATGTGTGTTTTGCAGTGTGAATGCAAGTAGTTTCCACCATACCAACTCTATTTTAAGACTAGTGCTGACATGAAAAGGAACATAAGACAAAAAAAGAAAAAGAAATCAATTGGATCAAATGACAAGAGAAACGGAATAGAAATGAGATCATTCTTGGTCTGCATTAAGGAGGTGATGGTCAGATGATGTGTTCATACTGTACTGTAAATCCTATGACTTGGACTGTTGGATCACAAAACATTGCCATCCCACTCCCCTTTTCCTTCTCCTTTTCCATCCTGTTTTCCCTCTCTGGGGACTCTTTCAGGAATGTTTCCATTCCCAAGCATTCAAAAAAAGACAAAGTTGCAAGGGTCAATGTGTCCGTGTATACATGTGTGCGCGCACGGCTGTTTTCCTATGTACAGAGTTTAGTGTGTTGAGAGCAAGTGCAAAAAAGGGCTTGTGTGTTGTTATCGATCAGGTCCCTCCTCCATCATTGGTTATCGGACGGCAGCAGGCCCAGCACACCGCTTCACATTACTCAGTGTCCACATGCACACACTGGCTCTCCCTTGGTTCTCTTATTTTTCTCTTTTTCATTCTAATGGCATTAATATAGATGCATTAAAATACTTAGTTGAAAGCCAAATCAAAATCGGGTTAATGAATCCATTTTTCATTAAAACAAGAAGGCATATCAGTCCTCATCCAAACTAAAATCCTTGTGTCCGAGTCCTCAAACTTGTTGGGTGGGTGGCACAGTTGGATGCAACATCTTTTGACATGGGACACAAATCCAAAAATAGAACTGTCCTTTTCACTTCTAGCTAACTTTCAATCAATAACACTTCACTTTACAAAAGTACTTTTTTTTCTCTTTCAGGTTGAGTTTAAGAAATTTCCTTTGAGGTTAGAAATCAGAACCACTTTAGTAGAGTAAAAAGGACTTTTTTTTGCCGTGCAGAAGTCACAAGTCTGAAAACTACAATGACCAGCTTGTCCTTATAAAAAGCCATAGTTGTTGTATACCAAATGCATGTTTCATGTGTTTAGCATGCATTTTGTATTTTTGCATTTCATTTGATGCCCAGCCCTGGGATTTTTACCTTTTTTACTATTGGGGTGTTAATGTCAAATCATGTCAAAAGCAGAAAATGTGTAACAATCAGCCCTAAAAAAGCACCCAAAAGTGGTGTGTTATTTATACACAATGCCAACAGATCAAGACGGTTGAAAAATGTCACTAGGGTATACGTATTACAATACCTCAGTGAATGCACCGATATGCATGTTCCAAGGATTGCTTTAATGTTATGTAACCGTGTCTAAATGTCTTTCATAGCCAAAGCGGCCTCAATCAAACCTCCTTCTACACATCTTTAGTTATGATTCTGTCAAATGTACCCCAACTGTCCACTTGTCCCTGGTGTCGGGCTCCTTGTTCTGCTCTTTAAATCTCCTGGAGATATGAAGTGCATCTAAAGTGGAAATCAATGATGGGCTGCAGCATTTTTCTACACTCACCTCTAGTGATTGTCAGGTGGAGACCAATGTGCATGTGCTGCTGTTCACTCACCAGAGAATAAAGTCAAACCAAAGTCCTTATCTATAGAATCAAACAGAGGTGGCTTGTCATACTAGTATCTTAAGGTGAGACTATACAGTGAGAGCATCACAAAGAAAGTTGTGGTAGTAGTTGGGTGATTGTCTTGTTTTGGAAGATTGGGTGGAACCAGTAGCAGCATCCTTTTAATGGTATATGGTTCAGTTTTTTTTAGTAGCCTTCATGAAGACAGCAATATTTTCCAATTGTGTAGAAGCTGAGGAAACTATGGGAAGTCGAGCGGTGTTCTTGACAGGATACAACAGAAGCAGCATCCATTTCAGAAGTTCTAGAGAGAAACTTTAGACTGTATAGGAACAGCAGGGACTTGTCCTGCTCTGTCAACTCTCTGCAGGAGGTTCACATATTCAGTTGGCACACTGGAGATGGCAGGTGGTTCTTGTAACCAATAAACATATGGAAGTGACACGGGGTACTTATGCTTGATAGAATCCATGCAGACAGTAGGAAGTCTGATATGTAAAACAACTGGATACATTAGAGGCTTTATTGTATGTTGACTTCTAAGTGGTGAAAAAACTCCAATGTTGAAGAAGACATGGTGGAAAGTCAGATGCTTCAACATTTAGGTTCAGTCTTTAGAGATGGATGTTCTGCAGGTTTTTGCTTTCCTTATGGAAACAGCAGAAGATTGTAACTTTTGATCTGTCACAGGGAGCTGAAGCTTCTGCTTTTTTGGAGCTTCTTTACAGACAGCTCAGCTGTTCCAGCTCAGTGAAGACAAGAACAGGTGGTTCCAGGGCTTTATAGTCTGATGTGAGACATCAAGAGATTATTCTTTTTATGGGGATAGCAGGTTGTTGGTTTTATTTGTAATAGCAGGAGGTTCTTCTTGTCAGACTCTGGAGACAGCAGTGCAGATGATTTAGTACCCTGTAGAGACTACAAAAGGCTGTAACTGAGACGAGCACAAGTCTACTTGAATTTCCTAATTTTGAATAGACTCCTTGGAGACTACAGCTAATTCAAATACACTGCCAAAACAAGTCTCAGCTACTTTGTAAATTCTGTTTTTAGAAACAGGAAGTTAATTCTTTTTGTAACTCTTAGCAGATACAGTAGTAGGCGGCACTATTAGTGTGCACTTCCCCGAGACAGCAGATTGTTCTGAAGAAAAATACTGAAAAGAAAAGGTTTATAGAGCTGGTGCACCAGAGTGTTCTCTGTGGTTATCACGTTCAGTGTCCTGTATGGATGAAGGTTCTGAAGTGTAATCCAACTATATGGTTGGATTTGGTTCAGAAATAGATTTTTATCCTGTGGTTGTTTTTTTGTTTTTTTTTGCATTGAGAAGCCAGAACCACAAAAAAGAAACATTTATCTTTTTCTTTTTTCACTTTTGTCTTTTTGTTTTATTCAGAATCCTTAGAATGACTCCACTATAGATGAAAAGCTGAGGATTTACCACTACAAATACAGCAGGGATTGCCAGGGGGCTCAAATGTTCAGTCAGCTCAACAGAAAGCAGATTTACTCTTCAGTTAAATGTGAAGAAAGCAGCTTTCTTGGATCATGAGACTTCCCTGAAACCTTTTTTTATGTATAGTACAGTTCATCTGTGTTTGTTGCGGCTGGACGAACTTGTAGAATCTGTCGAGACGGCAGGAAGTTCTACTGTTCAGTAAATGCGACTTGCCTTTTTAATGAGTTCATATCCCGGGACATCAGGGCACTCTGCTCATGACTACACTGACTTAAGAGCGGGTGCACTTTGAGTTTGGCCTCCTTAATATACAGTCAGAAGGTCCTGTTTGGTCTCAAGTGGTTTAAGAATGAATTAGACTCCGACTTCCATTAAATACAATAGAGTTCATGGGCTACCATTAAATACGCACACAGTAGCTCTGTGACTCTGTCTCTGTCCCTCGGGTCAGTTTAACTTGTATCAAGATGAATTTGTGAACGTTCTCTGGCTTGGAACGTTCTGCCTCAAGTAATACCACTGTGGTGATATAAGTCCTAAAATAAAATGGAGATCGAGTGTTTCCAAGCTTCTTTTAAAAAGCTGTGACTGGCATTGAGTACAAGATGTGTCTTCATCACTTCTTTCAAGGTGTTTTTTAACTGACTGCCCCCAAAAGGGTCATGAACGCAGGCGTTGGGTTTATATTTATTATTCAACCAGCAGTCCCCAGTGTTTGTAGAAGTGTCTTTTATCAGAGGCTGAATGTCAAGAGGTCTTCCTAATGAACTTTAAGCCTCTCCGCTGCTGTGAAGCAGCATGGGTACAACATCTGTCATAACACACACACTCTCACACATACAGAGCACACACAAGCACACAGAGAGATGGAAAGAGTGGGGCAACAGGTGTGTTTTCTATTGCAGTTAATGAAGTCCATCTTTCCTTTACTACATTCCTCACTCTCAAAATCCCATTTATTCTCCCTCTTGTCTCATTTTACTATGAAATCTTTTTTTTTATGTAATCTTTTCCATTTCTGTTATGCAAGTTTTCTTTTCCACTACTTCCCATTTGTCCCTTCACGCTTACACTTTGTTTTAAGCTGGTGTGAAATATTAGTGTTGGCACTCATCAAACAACCACCTCCTGGCCTTCAAATTAACTTCATAGACTTTTTTTTTTTCTGATTTCAGACTTTTTATTTAGAATATTACTTCAGGGATGAACATGTTTACCAATGTTTAACATGTTTATCGTACCAAAAGAGAATGACAACCTGGATTTCAGTGCAGAGTTTTGTTGGAAAACTGGCTGATTCTGATTTTGGAAGTCTAATTCTAGGAGTATACCTGCTTTTAAATCACATATATGCATGGTTATTATGACTGCCTC
>JBBBVU010000017.1:22581136-22615190 GCA_037177055.1 Atherinosoma microstoma
TATATATATATTCATATTCACACTATGGTACCTCATGTCATCGTTGTGACGTTGCAAAGAAACCAGAGGGGGGGGGGGGGCATAAACAGGAAGTCACCACCACATTTTCTAAACTGGTGAAGTGGCCTATAAGCCTGCAGACACACAAACTTGTACTTGAGTAAAAAGTACAACTTACCCTGTGGCATTTTGAAATTTTTCTGATCAGCTGGACATAAAGTGCCGCTACCAGTCAGCGCGACTGGCAGGCCAGCGCAGAGGGTTAGAGACTAAACATAGACTCACTGCATGCTGACACCCCTACCACCACCACCAGAGAGAGAGAGAGAGAATCCCAGCTAAGATTTGATTTTACTCGCATGTGACAGCACAGGTCCCTCCACACTGCCTACGCTGTCATCTTTTATTCATCTGCCACTCTGCGAATTTATATTTCATATCCACAGTGGTGCGGAAGTGTCTATGTGGAAGTGCGAGCTGCTGTGGAGAGATTTAGGGGCTTTAAGGTTCATACCTGTACGCGTGGTACATTTTGAAGCCGAAGATGTTTGTTGGGCAGTATTTGTGCTTCTGTCTACACCATCAGCATCTCACTTGTCACACATGTCCCACAGCTGCAGTGAACTGTGGATAAATGTGCTGTTCATGTGCCCTGTGTGGGGACAGCTGGTTCTTCACACTTCCTGTATTTTGTGTACAGATCAGTTTCAGTTATTATTGTACGAGGGACAGATGTTTGTGTGATTAAGAGTGAGAGTGACGTTCATTACAATTCCGATCATCCTCATTTAATGAGTCAAAACTGAAATGCGAGGAGAATGTCTTAATGTCATGGCATGATGTTTGGAGGGAGACAAATGACCGTGGAGGAGCTCTCATCACGCAAACTGGATGGGTTAATTTGGTGACCAATGAGAGCGATTGATGGAGAAGCATTTGGCTACAAACTAGCTCATCAGTCAAGTGTGCGTTTGTATTTGAGTCATTTCGTTTTGTTTTAAATGAGGTTAAAAGCTACTTTTGGAAAGCAGAGCTCTCGACATTAACTATAACTTCTTGATTGCTGGGTAAATGTTCTTTTTTAATGACATGCGTGTGAGTTGGGGTGTGTGCATCCTGAATCACACCATGTCCAATTAGCTCTATGATTGGTGTGTGACAGCTTCTATTTTAAACCAGTCTGACAGAAATGCGAGACAGCATTTGATTAACCCTCTGTTGACCAGAGGCCCTTAAGGGGGGGGGGGATTTTCTTTTTGGCAAAAAGATTATCAAACATATTGTATCACCTTTCCTTCTTCCACACTTTATTTTGCCCTCACCTGACTAAGAAATAAGATGCCCGTTCACTGTGGTGTTCTTTGCTTTGCGAGTCGCTGAAATTGACACATCCATCTTCAAAATGTGCCAACGTTTCCAGCTTTAAATGATGGATGGCCCAGAGGGAGATCTGTGGGATCTGCGGTGGGTGTAATGAATGTTTTGGAGCATGAATCTCTTTTTTTCCTGATCTGGTGTTTACAGAGTGGCAATACATTGGTTTGGGAGAATGAGATCATCTGAGGATTTAAGATCTTTTAATATTTCTTTATCATCTCTGATATCCATCCTTATATTCTTTGTGGTTGCCTCGATCAATTGAAGAAAGCCTAATGTAGATTTTAATCCCAATTAACCCCTGATGAATGTTGCATTTGGTTTGTGCCTGTAATCTCTGCTTTTAAATGTAGCGACCGGTTCACCCCTAGAAACCGCTGCAGTTCTGTTTATTAGGATGATTTGTAGGGCTTTGACTAGTTGAACTGGCCACAATGCTGATATTTGGCATAGCTTTGTTCTCATGCACTAAAAAAAGCTGTCTGTTATACTTCCTACCCTGAGGTCAGTTTTAATCTAATATCCACCTTCCAATGTGGCTGATCTCTAAAACTGACAATTTTAAGTTTTCCTCCTGTGGCCTTTGTTTGTTGTGGAGAGAGAACAGGAAAAATGGGTACAATAAATCTGACATGGAGCAGAATTCTTTAATTTGGGCCTTTTTGACAAGTATTTTTCTGCAAGCTGTCACTGTCATTTTCAAATCTGATTGGCTCAGAGAGTAGGGGCCTGAGAAGTGAGGTGTAACACTGGACCTTTCTGAAATTATTCAAAGCCCTGAGGAAAAAGAGCAGTGTAGCAATAAGTGAGATGCAGGAAATTAAAGGAGGGAAATATGGTGAGAAAGGGATAAATCCCAACATATCCAAGATGTGGAAAATGAGGGAATGGAGAGGGAGAGTATTAGGGGATCAATGATGATTAAGTTGGAGGAGAAAATGGAGGTTTCGACATAAACTAAGGCACAGCAGAGCGGAAGAAACTTTAGCTTTGCAACATGGGGATCACTCATTACTCTCAACTCATTTTAGAATTAATGAATGCATCAGATCAGAAATATTAACAGTAATTAACAGAAGGCTCAGCTGACAAATCTCAAACTTCACCAAACCTCTGTTTCACCTTTTTAGTCATTAAGTCTAGTTTGCTCTGGAGGACAAGGTTTAGCAGGAACCCCATCTACAGAGGCTCAAAGACCTTGTTCTTCTAAATATGAACATGTAGCTTCCCTTAATTTAGTCTGCTGGCTTTTAATGTTTTGTAGGTAACTTTTTTTTCTCCCCCTCTGTCCCTTGGCTTGCCTGCTTATACTCTGACGTTCCTTTTGTCTGTCGTCTGTCATTTCTTGTTTTGTCCTCATGTCCTTCAGACATTACTGCTTGTTTCCTTTATTTAATCAGGCTCTAATCACTCGTTCTGTCATTCCCAGGCCTCGTCCTTTCCATCCTCAGTTCTATCATAGTCAGTAATATCTCATTTTTATTTCTTTTCTTTCTGTCATTACTCATTAATTTCCTCCAACCAGTCCTCCTTTTTGATCCTTTCTTAGCTGTAATTTCTGTCATTCTCCTTTCATCTTCCTTTCCTCCCCTCTTCAGCGATCCCACTGTCTCCATTTTTTTTCCCCCTCAGATAATTCCATCTTGCTTCCTCATCTGTCCCTTTTTTGGTCTTACATTTTTAGTCTTGCTTCACTCCCTTCCCTCCTGTGCTAAACTTTCATCTTTAGTGCAATGATTAACACCTGCCGCCTCCTTTGAATCCCCCCCCCCCTTTTTTTATCCACTTTGTTTTTCTTTTTGCAAACTTCAAATTAAAGTTGATCCTTTTACCTCAACTCTTGCTTTTTTGCTCATCTTTACATCCACACTTGTCGCATGCTCCTCTGTGCCTCATGGTCTTATCTAGATCGTCTTTACTATCCTACCCAACACCCCTCCTTTTGTACTGTTCAAAGATTGGATGAACGAGGAGTGGGAACAACTGTCGGACAAGGTCTGTCTCTCGCTCTCAATCTGTCTCGCTCTCCGAGAAGCTCAGGAATTTAAGAAGCATTTTATTGATTATTCCGTCATGGCAGTGTTCAAAGAAGGGAGTGTGTGTGTTTGTGTGTGTGCATGTGTTAAACCCGGTGGAATCAAATACTGCTGCTGCAGGATTACGTTCATACTCTGTAATGCTTTCATGGTCAGATTGTGTTTGTGCACCTTTGTGTCCTTGCAGTACAGCACATCATGCATGTTTATGTCAGTAAAGGGGAGGGGGGGCTGGGGGGGCTGCTTTAATGTCTGAAAGGTTTTGGTGTAAAATTCAATTCAATCAGAAAACATGGCGTAATGGTCATTTTTCTTTTAATTTTCAGCAAAAAAGTTGCGTTTCTTTAGATGCAAAGAGGTTTTTGTCACTGGCTGAGCTTACATGGACTCCAATATTCCACCAGTAATCAAAATAATGGCCCATTCAGAATCCCCTTTCTCTCTACCTTAATCGGAACGGATAGTTTTAAAGATATATTTTAATACTTAAAGCTCGTTTTGATAATCAGTTAAATCAAGCTTTATTATTACCTTATAAGGTAAAAGCTTAATGTGACCATATGTTTGAAATGCAGAGACAAAGTTCTTGGAGGCTGACATGGCGGTCTCCTCCTCTGGTGCCATGTAGCCCTCCATTCATGTGCTAAATTAAATCAACCGTCATGTCATTTGGAAATTTTGCTTCCTTTTAAGCTTTTTAAAGTCTTTGGGGAAAGACTCTCTCACATCTGCACTTGCTTCGTACTTCGTCCGTGAGTAAATGTAGACACTGTACGTCAAATAGTCAAATAAATTACTGCCTGTCTCTTCCCCAAATGCACTTTTCCCTGACCTTGATGGAAAATGGTATGAGGTCAAGGAAAAATGTGAAGGAGCATTTACTACTGGTGGAAAAGACTTCCACTAAGGGAAGCAAAACAGCTGAATTTCTTTCCAATGAGCTGCGACTGTTACACTTGGAGTGCGGTTTTGTGTATAATTTATGAGTAGTCTGTATTTTACCTGCTGTACATGGCAGCAGTCGGTGTGAACTCAGACATGGAGCGAACCTTTTCATTGGATTGTTATATCTAGCATCAGTTTCATCAAAAGTAAAACTTTCCCAGTTTGGTCCAGATTGGAGACACCAGTGACAATTACTGCTGTTTAGAACGGTGCCAAGCTTTAAAACTATGTTTAATATTGCACTATTGGTTGGTCTCAGCTCATGTTATACTGTTCCAGCAAAGGGACCAACATCCAGCCTGTTCACTCAACGCTGCTGCTCGCTTCTCACATCTTTGGAGCCAGAATCAAATCTTATTCTGCTGTCGCCTGTACACTTGTTCAAAGTGTTTCATGTCTTCTTCCCCTTCCCTTTGCGCACTCTATCATCTTCCTTCTATATCTTTCCCCATGCCATGAGTAGGCGGACACCATCGGAGGTGAGAAGTTTGAGCGCAAGTGTCTTGGTAACTATAGTAACCCTATCCTAATTGGCCAGTAGCCTAGCTGGATGATTGGCAGCTGTTGTCAGTGAAGGCTGTTGATTGCAGACAGCCGGGCCGGGTTGGACGGCTTCAGATGGGTTCTTCAGATGCAAAGAGAAGAGGAAGAAGGATTTATTTTCTCTATTTTCAGTTTTGCCCCTGAAATTAATTTTATTGGGAAAATTGAAGCACTTTTTGGAGAGGCTGAGCAGTTTACTGCATTGTGTGTGTGTGTGTGTCTCCCAGGACTTTGTGGCCAATTAATTCATGTGTGTTTTGAAGGAGACAAAACGGCATTCATAAATCTCTGAATAGCATTGTCTTGTTCATGTAAATCAAAGAATCTGTTGGAATTATGTCTTGTCTGAAGGAGCAAAGATTGTTAAATTTGTGGCTTCACTACATCTCACCAAGAGGGGCTTATCTTCATAATCATAGGTGGCTTCTTAAAGCTTACATATCTAGCAACAGGGATGCTATGAAAAGTTATTGTTGTGTTTTGCTTATAATAAGAATAAAAAACATTGGGGTGTGTTATCAGGTTATCACAATTTGCTTCTTTGTCATTAGGTTTCACTAAATGTAGACGCTGATCTTTGTAGGAAAATTAAAACTTTTTTTTGGCCTTTTTTTAAAAGACTGCCAAAGAAAATAAAAACACACTTAAGGTACATTTGTTTAAAAACTAACTGTAGCCATACCTACCTACACATATATTATATCACCTACGTTTCATAATTTGACATCAGCTGGTAAAATTAAAATATTTCAATGCAGATTTTGTACATTGTTGTTGAGAAATAAAGGTCTTTTTTTAGTTTGATGGCTTTATTATTCAAGATTTATATCACCCTTATTCCTAGCCCCCATGAGCCCTTGCGTGAAATATGTGACAGACTACTCCACTTTATACGAGCTTTTTAGGTAAACTATGTGGGAACATCAGCTGTCACCGCTCAAATAGGACAGCGTGGCTATCCCTCTGCCTAGTGCAATAGAGGGGTGGGAGGATGATGTGAAAAGCTGGCCAAAAGTAACTAGTGGCTACTTTCTTAGCTCTGTCGCGTCTGATGGTGAAGTATTGAACAATCTTTAAAACACACCCACACCTCCATAAATAATTTGGAGATTGATTGTATGCTCTAAAAACAGGGAACACTTTGTGCATACTTAGTTACAATACTAACTTTAGATTAAAATGCTGCATTCTTTTATCATTTAGTCATGTCTGTGCCTAAATCATGGCGCTTTTAACTAGGTTAACACAAGCAGTTTAAATGCAACTTACATTTTAGTAAGGATTAAACAACTGTGACGCATGCATTATACGGTTTTGACGCACGACGCAGAGTCCGCCGTGAAGTGCATTAAAACCATATAATGCACGGGGCCGAGTTGTTAAATCCGCTTATACCATGGTCCCACACAGTAAACATTTCAGAACAAATGTTTTTTCTTTTCTCCGGAGGTTCCTCATATCCCAAATACAAATAAGATGCAAGTGTTCCTCGGTTGGCTTTTTGTCAACAAAATGGAAGGAACACACAATGTCTGAGGTGGTCTCTTCAAGTTGAGGTTTTTCAGCCACATCCTCCCGAGTTCCTCATCTCTGGGTAGGCTGTGAAATCTACCTTCTCTCACAGAAACACTCTCATAGGTGCATGTTCTACACATCGCTCTTGTAACCACAAATTTAACTTTCTCTGGTTGTTAGTACAACCATGAACAGCGCAACATGTTCCCGAGCCACGCAAGTACATTTTCCTATGGCAAATCGTGTAGAAATGTTGTTGTTGAAGTGTTTGAATAAACCGCGACCAGAAACGACAAATTACACTGTGAGCCAACTGCTAAGAGCTATTTACGGTATCTCAAACGATCGCATAATCGTTTCTACATTCGGCGGCTCAGGAATAAGGTGGACAGATATGTGACAGTCTGAATTTCCTCCAACACGTGATCCCATGATTTCTTTCTTCCAGATGACTTCATGGCATTTTCTCTCTCAAACAGGAGTCATAGAATGAAGTGCTGAGATTTCTATATCAGACTGTATTCATCGGTCTGTCGGTCACAGCACCATCAGGGGGCCACTCGTTTGCTGCTGTAATCTGCTGTTTTTGAAGTCGTTGCTGTTGTTAGGAACATTGTCATCAGTTTCCTTTTTTCATTTCGCTATTACCGATCAAATGTAGTTGTTATACGGCAGACTCACATGAAGGGGTGAAAATAACCTTTCCAGGCATGAACCACAGACGTTGGCTTCACTGGAACACACGGGCTGTTGCATATGTGCTCTTTTCGTATTCTTTCTGCTGACTAACCCCCACACACACACACACACACACACACACACACACACACACACTCCTTCCAACCACCACACATTCAAATGGAAATCTGATTTTCCAGCCAAGGAAGGGGAGACAGAGCCGATAAAGATGTTTTCCTCTTCATCGCTTTACTTTCTCCTCCTCTTCCTCTGACTCAGTTCTTTTTTCTTTCCTTTGCTGCTTCACACACTCTTCTCTCACTCTCACTCCTTCTCCCCCACACACTCAAACTCTGTAGTTCTCACTGTTTAGAGAACCAGGGTAAACTAGCTGCATATTTTCCATGACTTCAGGCTCTCGCTGCAGAACAACCTGCCACACTGGTCTGCACACACAATATACACATGTGGAAGTGCATTTGCGCACGCTCAAAGCAGAGTCACAGTAAATGGAGCAAGTCAGCATGGTGAAATTAGACTGGTTGTGATGCATACAGTTTGCATACACAGTGCAAGTGGACCATAACATTCCTGTGAAGCGATATCATTGGATGGATTCCGCAGCTATTGGGAGAAAACTTTGTTTCGTTGAGCTTTATTATGTCAGAGGGTGAGAAAAGGGCTTGAAATGTTTAGCATCTTAGGAGTAATATAAATACCCTTTACTTATGTGCACATAGCTACTTTACATTCATTCAAAACAGAACTATCTGCACCTGAACAAACAAACCCAAAGCCACTTGGGGCACATATTTTCTATGAAAACTCATTGGAGCTTTAGGGAAAAGAAACTTTCATTATACAGATCTGCTACACTTGTTTAATCATTGGATTCCACTGGAGATGACTAAGTTCATTTGGGCCATTCGATAGAATGGATTGCAACAACCGTCTGTGATTCCACCAGTTGCATGTGTATTGGAAATATCCCTTAGCCACCTCTGTGCTTCAATTCACGTAAAAATGCATGCCTGGTCTATTCACTGACGAAGCTTGCATTAATCTGTACAGAGAAGATGAACCAGGGAGGAAGCCTTGCATAAATTATGGAGAGAATGTGATAAATCTTTGAAACAAAGCATCGTGCTCATGCTCCCAATTTGATGTTATATCATTAAATTGACATTACTTGTAGCAACATTAATGGCTTGAAGTCATGCGGAGAATAAAGCTACATTGATCATGAGACATTGTTGAGCCACACCCCATGGAATCCTGAGTCTAGGCGTGGCTGGTTTTAGGTAGCTAAACTACAAAATCATGGCTTTCCATGAAAAATGGACAGGATTTGATGACGTTAGGAATGTATTAGTAGTTGAAAGAGAGAGCAGATATTAGGCGGTAGATATAAGGCAGCCAGATCTCAGGATAGAATGTGAAATGGCTTCATTGGTCTCAAGTGGAAAATGTCCAAAACTGTAAAATCACTACAACAGGTATTTCAGTTCAAATGGCTATCGGTGCTTAATTCATGCCCTTCAATACATTTCATATTTCTGTACTGATCTGTACCGTACAAGCAGCACGAAGGGAAACATGCTTCATAAGTATTTCCACATCGGAGCTGATGTCATCGTCAAGTCATTTAAGAAGCCACAAAGTCCACATAAGTAGGAAAGAGGGTTGACGGGGTGGAGCAGCTAAGTACTGTTTTAACCACGGGCCTTCATGAGACATGGGATCGAGGCCAACATTTTCTGTCAGTCATGTAACACTTAAGACTTTTCTCACTTCCTGATTGGGGTTAAACCAAAGCATTGCTTTGGTAAAATAAAATGATTATGGCTTGAGCTTAAATACTATTTTCGCAATACTACAATTTCTATTATGGATACCATTTTGCCATGGTTGCATGTAATCACACAACAATGTAACTTGGTTGTAGTTAGAAATGGATGATTAGAGCTCAAATTTTCAATGTCACTATCATGAATGCCATTTTAACTTTCACATACAGTTGCTTCTCACCAACACGAGAGGTTGCATCTATATTTGCCAGCTTGCACATGCTGGACATGGGCAAGATTTACTGTGCACTAATCTGCAAATGGGTTTAGCACATGTTAAGAATTAATGTTCATAGTTTTGTCGACTAGGTTGCAACTTATATATTCATGTTTTGTATTCTGCCTTTTATGTAACTACTGCTCCAGAGACCACCATTTTACAACTATAGATTGTGATAGTTCTGCACATTGGACAAATATGACACGTATTATGGTCGAAGTGGGCTGTTTTTAGGATGGCTCTCAGTTGAATTCCTGTGTAATCAATTCACAACAAGGGGCTTTGATGAAAAAATGCAGATGTTTAAGATGCCCAGTGGTTTCCTCTGTGCTTTTTATATCGGAATGTTCTGTTATAGCTTATATGAAGGTGTCTGTACAGATTACTGTGGTCTGCTGCAGATTACTGAAAGGTTCAGAAAAACTCTTATGGTAGTGTGAAGCATGAGTAAAGGTAACCTTCAGATAATTGCAAAACACAGAGCTTTTCCAACTCTGTTTTTTTCAGTTTAACACCCGTTAAACACTGTTTGCTTTTAATCATTTTTATTTGTCACTTTATCTTGTAGAACACTTAACATTGCATGCAAAGTTAAACACAGTTCATCGCCACGGTGATAAGCTGCCATCACAAATGGCACACGCGTGTGCTCGGAGACATGCATGTCATCCCCGCAGTGTTTTGTTGTGCTGTTTAAGAAGCTTGTTTCTGGCTTTTTCTCCACTCTGCTTCCCTTTTGATGTCAAACTGGTGCAACACCACATCAGGGAGCATTAATATTATATCACCCCACACACAAGCGCGCACGCATGCCTATGAGGAGATTCGGTTGCACGCACACATGGACTCATTTCCCTGTCACGCGTGCTGCATGCTGAGACTGCTGCATCACCTCACTGCAGCAAAGCCTCTGCTGCGCATGTCTTTGTCCATCTGATTAACATTAGAATTAAGATGATTGGAACAGTCGGGACAGTAATGAAATGAGAGCAGTTCTTATTAGCGTGGTTACAGCTGTGCGTGTGTGTGTGTTTCCATATTCTTGTGTGTACATCTTATTATCTTTGTATGTGTAATGTGCAGTTTGAGTCGCAGCCTGCTCTACTCTCCGCAGCAAAGTTTAGCTCTGTGTGTTCTCTCATGTTTCTCATTTGTTTATAGTGAAAGCTGGATTGTGTGCACACACACACGCGCACACACACACACACACACACGCACACACACACAGAAATATCTTCACTGTAAATCAATAGATCTGTTTCCCTTTCTCTTTTTATCATTGGACAACTCCTTGTTTTCATCCCCCCTATTTTTTGTTTTGATTTTTCTTCTCTTTTTTTTTCCTCACCCAATTTCCTCTAGTTCTTCTTTCCATCTGTATGAATAATTGAAGAAGCTGGTCTGGGGTGATTAAAGCCACCAGGGTAAGTGTAATAGGTGGACAGATGGATGGGTAGACAGTTAGCTCCTGTTTACTCCTCAAGTTAAATGAATTAGATTGTTTTCCACTGCAGTCCTCAACATAAATTGAATTAAATGAGGACGAAGCGAGTGGCAGGAAGAGAAACTGGGAGGGGTGTGTGAGCATGCGTGTGCAAAAAACTGAGGTTGCATAGGGAATCCCTCACTAAATCAAATAAAGACATGTGGAGCTCATCTCATCTTCCCCTCAGTCTTTGTGTGTGTGTGCAGTAGAAACATGTTAAGTGCTTCCATATGAGATGTGAGCGCACACACACACTTTGTGTTCGCAGACACACCAGGGAGCAAAAAAGTTTCCATGTTTAACTTTAACATGACAGATGTTGATTGTTACTGTAAGCTTACTGTGTTCCTGTGTGCACATGTGCACGTGCTATTTTTACCTTTTTTATGACTTGGTGAACAAAAAGTGCTAAAAGACACAAGCAGCCGTTTATAGTTGGAAAATGTGTAGGGACACATTTACACACTTATAAACAAAGGGTTATCCCGATAAGTTTTCCAGGGTTCCCAGTCTAGTTTAAACCCCCTTTTTTGGTCATTTAAAGCAAACCGAAGAAGTTTGTATTTCAAGGTTTTATACCTATAAATTTTAAGTTTATCAAATCATATTGATTTGTAAAGCGCTTTAAAACAACCATAGTTGATCAAAGTGCTGGACAGAGATGAAAACAAGAATTGAAAACACAGCACACACTTTATAGATTTTAGAATAATGACCTAATCTAGCTTGTTAAAGTCAACAAATGCAGCTGAAATTATAGTGGACGGATTTGGGGCTTGCTAAAATTCTGCTGCAGATTTCCACACTGCTAGCATCATTGTTGATTTTATTGCCAGTTAGTAACTCCAGTTTTGTAATGGATGCTATATCTAGACATACGATAGACAGAAGTTAAAAATGGTCATTGTATGAAGCATCATGTGAATGTTTTTCGACATATCACAGAAGACTTCAAACAGCTTGTGATGTAGTAAGCCTGTTGAAGGTCTGCAGCAGGTACATGCAGTGGGGAGCTTTACTGATTCCGCCTCAGAAGCTGTTCTCCATGGAAAACCTGCACTAGATCTGCCAAAACAGATTGGGGTTAACGTTTTCCTTTAGGATGCTTTGAATGAAAGCTGCCGAAACGCCGCAAAAAGAAGCGGATGCAATCCGAGATTAATGTGAGCATCCGCCGTGAACACAAGGATGTGCAAATATGCAGTCAGACGGAGCTCATATCAGCATGTTAGGCTACAATAAGAAGATGTTGTGGCTTAATGTTTTTAAGGATAGGTGCATCTTAAACACATGCATTCAGACACAGCACACACAGGAAAAGAGCCTTAAAGGGAAAAGCAAAATCCATTCCACTGCCATTGGTGGTATTTTAATTTTAGAATTGTTTTTATTTTCCTGTTACATCACTGTGTGGCTTGTAAATGACAAAACGCTGGGGGTGAATTAAAATGCAGATTATACCCAGCAGCTCATACATGGAGCATCAGCAAGCAGGTCCCACTGGTATAGAGCACTAATAACATTGCTGCTATCCAATTGGCAAGTAGAGGACAAAACAAAAAGCTATTATAGCAGATTTTTCTGAAATGCTTTGTTTCAATTCCTGTAGCAGTGTAATTGTCTGGTGCAATGGTAAAAATTTGAGCTAAAATACATTAAAGCTGGTTGGTTGAACTTGTAATAAAGGTCGGATGGAGGGATCTTCAAACAGGCTTTACCTCTTTAGAAACTTGTTTTGCTTCAGCTTAGTTCTCATAGCGTGTATGTATCCTTTAACTACATTATCTCCCTCTCACGCCTCCCCTATTTCTCTTCAGATTGCGTCACAGGATTTCTATTTACTTCACCATCTGTCCCAAACAGCGGGCTCCTTATGACTGATTTCAATGCTAAAAACAAATCCTCTTCAGTACACTTCTGCATTTACTATAGTTTAGTAATTGTTTCTTTTTTGTTGGTTTTTCTAATGTCGGAAAAATATAGACATAAAAATGGCATGTCTGGAACAGATATTACTCATTTTAACAGATCTGTATCAGTCTAACTTGTGTTCAACATAAGTATTAATCCTAAAATTTGTTGGGTTTTTGTATTCTTTTTAATAAAATGAGAAAAGTTACAAGAGGAAAAAAGGACACAGAAAAAGAGGTAAAGGATAAAAATTCAGATTGAAGTAATTTCATTGTTGAATAGTATGTTTTGTTAATGGGTCTCCTTTGATTACTGCCAGTATTCTACATTTCCTTCATAACAGAAAACCCCATCAAAAGACCAAAGCCTGTAACCTTACCTTACAAATTAATTTTTTCTTTGGGACATAAAACCCTAGAAGTAATTAAAAACACATCTGTGAGCCTGACTTGTAGTATATCGCGTTTCATTGCTACAGGCATTATGACTAATGTTGAATCAACGTCTTACCATGGTGTGTCTGTAAATGGGCTCAAACTGTTTTTTATTTTGGACTTAAAAAAAAAACATTAAACAGGCACCTGTGCAATAGAATTTAAATGCCACACCTGAAGGTGTATTAAAAAAAACTGATTTTAAAAGTATGAAAAGTACAAAGTGTCAAAATGCAGTGTAACAAATGGAGAATAGATCAATCCTATACATCAGATGCTGAAATTACACTTGAACCAAGCTATTGTACAAATTCCAACCTTTGCAGGGAAACAGTGGTGATGTTTGATAAAGGTTTTTGCATCCATAACAAGAGTAAAAACTGTTCTTATTCTGTTTGTGGCTTCTGATGCTTCTGTATCTCCTTCCTGAGGGGTGGGCCAACTGAACAGGTGGTGGCGAGGATGGGTGTGGTCTCTGGCAATGAATGCTAGAGTACTTAAAATTACAATAAGAGGAGATGGAAGATTATCATATTTAGAGAGAGACCACAGAAATTCAGAATTGATTAAAAGAAACTTAAGACAACATGACAAATGTACATGTATAATGATCAAATCTTTTTAAAGAAACACCCTAACAAAGACTAATTTAACATTGGTGTCATATTCTGCATGTTCAAAACAAACTCTGCGTTTATCTAATTGTTGGAGTTGTATTGCAAAAGGCAGCATACGTGCAATGGCCCAGGTTGGAAAAAGCAGTTTCTCAACACCAGACTGCTGCAGGATGATGTCCAGGAATCTGCAAAATGGACAATAATAATAATGGAGTAGATTTATATTGCGCTTATATATAGCGGCACTCAAATCACTTACATGAGCTTCATCCACTCCTCAATCATACCTGGTGATAGTAAGCTAAATGCAGCCACAGCTGCCCTGGGGCAGACTGATGGAAACATGGCAGCCAATGTACACCAATGGCCCCTCCGAACACCACTGAACACTCATACTAGTTCATTCACCAGTGATGCCGACACTGGAGGCAAGGAGGGTAAAGTGTCTTGCCCAAGGGCGCGACACTTGACCGGGGGGGGATCGCCAAGCTTCCGGTCATTGGACAACCTACTCTGCCACCTGAGCCACTGCCACTCACACGAATGTGTTTCATCAAAATGAGTCAGAAGCACGGCATTTTAAGGCTGGAAATGTATGTTGTGGTGCTTTAAAGACATTGAATTGGTGCAAAAAAAAAAAAACTAAATAAAAGGGCAAAGAGAAAAAAAATCCAAAAAGATGCAAAATTGGCAGTAAATTTGACAAAACGGTGCAACATGTATGGAGGGGGAAATTGTGGAAAGTAGATGCAAAATAAAAAAGTGGCTATCATTTGAAAGTGAAAGACCTCAACCGAGAAGAAACTTAAAACTGTTTGGGGGAGTGGAGGATGTTTTAGAAGTCTGTGCACAGTCGCCTGCTGTCTAACAAGCCATCTATGGGTGGGAGGGAGGTGTGTGATCCAGGAGATGAGCATGCTGTAAGAAAATGCTTCTACCGGATAAGACAATAGATCAGGTTTCTTCTTATTGACTCTCAGCCTCCCATCAAAGTACCTCAGAGACATTAGCCACAAGCTCTCATTTAATCAGATGCTTTTTGTTGCTGATTCACAGTTTAGATTATAAGTAAAAGCCCAAGAGGTAATCACACTGATAAACATTTATGAAGATGCACTCATTGATTTAATTTCTAGAAAAGTCATTTGTATGAAAATGGAAGTAGGATTATTGCGGCTGTGGACCTCCCTTCAGGCTCACTGTGGGGACTCAAACTCCTGGAATACCTAATTTATGCTTCAAAGGCTCAAAGAATACATTTGAATCTATATAAATGAGCTTTTTGGACAGATGTGAATTGAGGGAATGTCTGAAATGATGAATGGTTTGTGTACAATCGTTTAGAGGCATGCAAACATTGAGTAAAACATTTAAATCATCAAACGTAGTAAATATGAAATGAAGTATACCTATTATCATTATTAAGCTGATAATACAGCATTCAGTGTATAAAGGAATGGTGTGTTTTTGCATTGTGGAGACTACTTGTCAATCAGTGTGTTTTTAAAACTCTAAATTCCTTCATTTTTTAATATTAATTGGCTCATTGTTTTAATGTTAAACTATTCTGATTTCCATGATAAAATAACAGGGATGAACACAATTCAACCTCAATACAGCAAAGTTCAATGTGTATGCAGGTTTTGGTTGAGGGGGAGGGAGGTTCACTGGTGTTAAGCACTCTTTTCTTTTTTTTTTTTCCTCTTTCTCTCTGTCCATCTGTATTATGCCTCCCTTGCCTGAGGCAACCTGAAACCCAACTCTGTAAATGTCAGAGAAAGCAGAGGCTATCGGTCTTGCTGTGGTGTAAATACTGGCTGCTGTTTATCAAAGGTCACACCCAGCTGGGGTCACAGTAGAAAATAGTAGATCTCGCTGTTGATACAACCCCTATAGTTCCCCCACAAGTCAGCGTTCAAAGCTGATAACTTCAAACTGGAGCAGCTTCTAGAGCCATGTTGTGCCAATAGAACCCTACAGGCTTTGACTGTTTGGTTTGTACCCTTTATGTTCCTGTATGGTGGTTTTGATTACTTGCACAACCTGGTTATTTGTAAGAGTATATTAAATCTTTGGTATTTCCACATGAACAACAGAATTTCAGGAGAAATCCAAAACAATGTGCTCAGTTTTGTTGGAAAAAATCTCTGCATAGATGTTGCAAATGTTTGTGTTTTAATATGCCACCACTCTGGAACATCTCTAATAATTAGCAACATTGATCAAGTTGAACAAAAAATAGCTCATTTTCAAATAAAACTCTCCAAGGACCTCTGTAAGTTGCATGAAGTAACCTATATTCAACATGCATCCCTAGATGGATGGGTGTCAGCTTGTAATAGGTTGTCGTTTCCAAGGTCCTGAGGGAGAAGGTGACCATTTTGGCTCTGAAGAAATCCAATAGGCTCTTAGAGGCGAAGAGGAGTGTGTGTATGTCTGTGCATGTAGAAATCCCTCAGCTCTTGTGTGATCCAGTAAGTCCAGACTGGAGGTCATTGATCTCTCGCCAGTAAAACCTAAGCAACCAGGGTCACATAACACGGCATCAGTCATCAGAAAAAGATGTTGTTTTTCTTAAGCCTGCTTTAGAACAATAAGAAATATGGATTTACCACCAGCAGGGATGCAGCACTGCCACAAAACATCAACCTTTAGGCAGTTAAGCTCTTAAAGATGGAAATCACTTGTGACATCTATAAAGTATGCATGTTAAACATGTCTAGGAATAGGATCTGGTATGTACTGTAAAAATGACTCCTGTGTAATCATTAACAATTACCGTATGCTAAAAATATCCATGGAATAAATATATTAAAAGACCAATTATTGCTTCAAATAATCCCAAACGATCCAATTCAAATAATCCCATTAAATGAGCAGATTTTAATGGGAACAAAGCATTTCACTCATATAAAGTAAAACGTTTGACTTTGAAGCATGGAGCATGAAAACATGCCTTTGAGAAAAGTTGCTTTGTTTTTGGCAATTTTGTACTCATACGAATAAAAAATCATTGTGTAGTTTCAGTTTAGTGGTGTTGCAGGAAATGAGCTGAGTGTCACAGCTGCTGTTGATTGTTTACTTGGGATGCAATCAGTTTTTGCTGAATTTGTATTTTAGTGACTACCTTTGCGCCACATTTATGATGGGGGTGCAGTAATGCACCCAACTGGTGCCAGTAGGTCATAACAGCACATTTCTAACTGATAAATGGGACAAGCTAAGGTGATTTTAAAAGAAGCTTCTGTTTTAGCAGGTGTGATGTTTGTCGAAGAACCGGAAAAAGCAGAACTTCATCTATGTAGAAAGCAGACCTCCATTAATGCACCTATCCTTGTCCTAGTATTTTGGTTCTAAATGTCTGCCTGCTTGGGGTAAGTCAACCACTCTTCACCTGTGCTCCATCTATTTAGATTTTATTCATGATTTTGTTTGCCTTTTTTCAGCCAGCAGACCTGTGACTATAGACGGTTATATTTCATATTTAGCATCAATGCCAGAGGCATAATGAAAATGAAGTGATTCTTACCAGTTCTGTAAATCATGAAGGTTATTCACTTAATGAAGGCCTTTCCTTTTCTCCGGTGACTCTCCGCACATATATTTGAAGGCAGGTATCTTTTATCTAGCACGATGATGTGTGCAGCAATTACACCTGGCAGACCCATTGGTTACACTTTGTCCAATAAGCCCCTGATGTTAGAAAATAACATCAAACTTAAAGCTTATGAGCACATAAAACTTGTTGGCCTGATGGATTATTCCGCCGCCGTTGTTGCCACGGTGTAATTCAGCAGGCGTGTTGGATGTTGTTGCACTGAAAACGGTTTAGTCTTATGAGAAATCATAAATCAGTGGAAACTTTGCTTATAACTCCTCCAGGGCTGTTGTCTCATGTCAAAACACTGTGTAACCAGGGCAACGGCTGCACCTCATTTTCTGCTTAGTATGGTCATCAAAGGGCTGTCTGGAGTTCTGTGTTTTTCAATTACTGCACAGGTAGATGTGGGTCTGTGATGAACAGCATGATGCAATAAAGCTTGTTCCACACATCTATTAACATTATAATAGTGGTAGATATATAAATGAACAGTCCCAGTTTATTAGTGAATCATTAACTTGGAAAACTTTGAAAAACTAAATTAATGAGAAATGATTGCTTTTCCACATTTCTTGCATATAAACGAGACCTCCATATAAAAGAGGCATGTGCTCGTTTTATGAATCATTTTCATTAAAAGTAAAATCATGAATTAATGTGCACAGAAAATATTAACCATTTCCCAAACAACAAATGTATAGAAAATTGTCTTAATTCCACGAGGCTGAAATCTCCTCCAATCCCAGGCTTTAAAATTCATCACCCATGAGTTGGTCCCACTTCAGCGATCAATAATCCCCTGATCGCTTATTTATCAAAATGTACAATCTGGAAATGTCTGCCGGCCAAGAATCTCATTGCCTTAAAATGATTTGGGTATTCTACACCTTATTCCTCAACCTGTGAATTAGGACCAGTGAATTTGATCATCTGGCCGCACCTACATCTCCACCTGTCAATCTATTGACCCCTGTCAGTTAGCTGTCCCTTAACTAAAGTCACCGGTTCTAGACTCGTCCTCTGTCATGTTCTCTACAGTCTTTTTACTTTTCTGCTTCTCTCTCACTCTCACCCATGAATGGTTGGGTGTAGTAAATGTACTTTATATGATTTGCTTGGCTACAGTTTACCGTTTTATATGCATCTTTCAGAATTTTTGTCATGTCACTTGATCACTGTCCTACGGAAAACAGACATGGGTGCATTACCAGCTCACAACTTAAATCCATGGATTGGGACGTTTCTTTGCAACCAAAGGCTGATTTAGCTGACTTGTTCTGTAATCTGCATGTTAACAGTGCTTAAAAACTTGATTCTTGATTGGAGATTTTAAGTAACCCCACCTAGCTTCCTCTGATGCTCCTGCGTTCAGCTCACTTGTGGCATTTAAACAATGACAAACTGATACTACATCTTTAACTCAACAGCATATATCATGCATAGTTTTTGTTGAGGGATTATAGTTAACGACACAATTTGAGCATTTACCCACATGGATTAATTTCATGCAAGAAGTGCTGGCTTTTGTTAGAAGGGTATTGATGAGACCTTTGTAATAAAAACCTTCCTCTGTGTAAATTTAAAGCCGCACACGTCCATCACTCTGCTGCAACACTCAGGTTTCACTTCTGAAAGCGCAGCACTTCTATTTCGAGATGTTTGATGCCTCATTGGTGCCTTGCTGCTGGAAAACAATTTCAATATTGTGTGCACACTGAATGTAATACTGTTACAGTTGCAATGAGGCATCGCCTGCTTCTTGCTGACATTTCTGTGCATTTTCATTCAATATATAAAATGGCTGTGGGATTAGTTTAAGACTCTAAAGGCAGAAGCTGAATGCAGAAGTCTATATGAATGACGAAAAAATATAAACTCTTATTTATGCTGACTTTACACATGCATGCATGCACCACAGACTGCACGTGCACTTTTCACACATGCACAGCAGGGTTGACACTTTGTTCCAAATGTAATTTTCTGGCCAATTAACAGCATCATTGCATTGTTAGTTTTCCACCCCCCTCAGTGTCTGACTGGTCTGGGAATGAAGATGGATGCGGAGCTTTCTTCCCACTGGGAATCCACCTGCTTTTCTACACCTACACACATTTGAAAAAAAATCACTATTCATGTTTCTCCATCTCTTTCTAAATGTTTTAAGCTTAGTTTTTATTTGCTCTCATTGATATATTTAATCAACATTGATGAGTATTGGCAAATGTAGATCATAATATATTAAAAGGTATATAATTAACACTTTTAAAAATGTACATATTTTTTATTCCTAATATACTAAATATTACGTCTTAGGGTGATATCTTTAATTGCTTGTATCACACTAATGCAATATTTGCTCTCCTGTAAGTCTTTCGGCATTAGTAAGCTCCACGGGGAAATATCCAGCTCGTTCGAGTAAATGATTCACTGAATAATTTGTCACAATTCTTTGTCTGTCAGGTGCTGCATTTGTCTGCAGCGGGTTTATAAGAGCATATGTGATTTAAAGTGGCTTCTTGTGGCAACCATGAAATAAGGTTAAGAAAAAGTGTTGAACTACAGATTTTCTGGTGATAGTTTGGTTTTGTTCTTCCAAGTAACCCTTTTTTGTTTTTACGTATTTTCAAAGTTGAGTTGCAACAGTGGTGTTTTTTTTTCCCCTTTTCTAAATATGTTGAATTAGGGTACAAAAGCGAAGAGCTAGGAGGTTTACCAACTTCCAGGGTTAGCATTCAGCCTCTACCCTGTTTGCTGTTGGTTTCATAAATACCATTTTAACTTCTACACAGCAAATTATATCTGCAGGCTAAAGACGATAGATTCACTTTAATGACACCTTCAGGCTAACTCCAGAGCATTACTAGTTTCTGTCAACATTTCTCTTTTTTTTTGGGGGGGGGGGGTCTTTGTACTTGGCAAAGTGAAATGACAGAAAGTGGGACAGTGGAGTTGAACTTGGGGAGCAGATGGGCTGCTGATGATAGCACTGCAAATGAAACAAAACAGAGGAAACAATTTTTCAGTTGATTGCATATGCACACTCATACACAGTCCCTAACATGCAACATAAACCACACAATTTGTTTACACGCACCTTTGTTTGATATAACTAAATGCACACACATTTAGTTGGAACGCACAAGCATTTTCACTTTGTCTGCATTTCACTTCATCATATTTTACAGCTTATTTTCAAATAAAAAGATCTTGGTTGTAGATTACTTGACTGGTAACAAAAGATTGATGCCATCAGGTAAGGAGTCGTTGAAAGCAGAGAACGGCTGTACTTGAACATATTCTTTTAAAATCATCTGACTGCAGCAATACCAACTAAATTATCCACTCATTTCCTTTGATCAAATCATGATCTTGAAGCTAACAAGTGGTTACAATTTCATTATCTCAAGAAAATCCACATTGCTCAAGATATCAAGAAAATTTAACTTAAGTGGAAAACAAACTTTATTATCTCAAAATAATGGAATGACTGACTTGTGATCTCAAGATCTGGCATTAAATATACAAATATTTGCAGGAATGGCCTGCAAATACTAATCCTTATGGTAAATTAACCTTAATGCACCAACAGTAATTGAAGGTTCTCATTGCGAAGGTGCAGCATATCCACCGTCTAAATACGACTCAAGATGATATATTGAAGATATATTGAAGGTCTCGAAGCTAGTGGGTTATAAACGTTTGCATGGCAGAGACAGATGGATGTAGAGTAATGACGCACTACCAAATAGAAAATAATAGCCAAAGTTACTTTCAAGGGATGCAGCAGAAATTTGGATAATCTGAACAAAACTGCATCAACTGATGCTATTTTTTAAAATTTATTGAGAGCCAAACTATGTATGCCTACTCATGGGTCCAATAATTAAATCCTTATGTGTCATAATTGTTGCAAATGTGGCTAAAAGCGTTTATGAACACACAAAAAGTCAGTATGTCTGCTTAGTTTTCCAGATATAAAATTGCAAATACACAAGAACTGCCAATTAAACCAGGGTGCATGATCCGAGTCCTGTCATTTAGCAGCATGGATGTTTCAAGGCAAAAACAAGAATGGCAGTGGGAGGTGAGTGTATTTATAATTACGTTGGAAAAGAGAAGTTGCCAAGTCACGAGTTGTTTACCTTTTAGCCAAGGTCAAAGACTGGATATTTGTCCCTGTGCTTCTCACTCTTAAAAATAACATTCATGTTATGTAATTGGAGTTAACATACATCCGACAAATAATCCCAATGGTTTGATCTGTTTTCATTGCTCATAGCGCCATCATAGGTTTGTTTTCCTCAAAGTTGTATTTATTGAAAGTGAAAATAAGGTGGGGGGGGGGTCATACTAAGGAATGTGAAAAACTCAAAACATACAATGAATGATGATGTTTTGAATGGCTGTTTGAAGTTTCACTTCAAACTTTTCATTCAGTCGAGCACATTTCAACACCCTGATTTCAAACGTATGCAATATGATGTGGTGCATGTGTCATGTTGGATGTAATTATTTTGGCTAGGTGAGTGAAATGAGTTGACACAATACATTACTTCTACATTCAGAAAAGTGTAATAATAAGAGACAGTTGGACTGGTGACTGGTAGTTCGTAGGGTAGACTGAAACCTCTCTGCCAGGTTGGTGTTGTGTTGTGATTGACAGGTGTCCGGACACATCAGGGATGAGACGACTGCTTTGCCACAACATGCACACGTCACATGCACAGTTGTATAATGATAGTTATTGAAAAGAGTACTCTGTGCAATATTAGAGGTGTGTGAGCTGAGGTTTTTCCCTTCTTGTAATGATGGGGAAAATGCACTACAAAGTCAGAAAAAAAAGACTTAAGACTTTATCACAATTTTCCTTTTAAAGATAAGAAAAGTAAATTACAAGATTTAAAGAGATGAATGAAATGAAATGAAAAAAAAATGAAAAATACTTTATTTAGATGATCAGAGTTGTAACCTGAACTTGACTTTTTATTACTTTTTTAGAGAATTTGTTTATTTTCTTAAAGAAAAGAAAGAGAATTATTAAAACAGAAGAGGAGCAGTTGTCTGGTCATGGCAAAGTTCCTAAATGTTTACATGGCTTGATTTTACCAAACAACTTTTATAGAAACAGAAGTGGTAGCTGGCCGTTTACCGTTCCCGCTTTTCACTGTTTTTAACACATTAGGCTGCGAGGCCTTGATGATCTCATGTGCTCTGTCCATGGTACTGAAAGTGAAAGGCAATGACAAATTTGTTCTTAATGAAGCACACAGAATACATTTTCTATTGTGATCAGACCTAAACAGCCCATCTGAAATCATTTTAGTTCAGCAGTGGTAAGTGAAGTCCCCCCCCCACACACACACATTTATAGCTGGTTATATCCATGGCATGTATGACAAGTTTAATCATATGTGACGGCTAAGCTAATGTGCTTGTGATAGATTGCAGTGAACTGCTGTTTTCAGAAATGACCACTGGTCTTTGTTTGTTACATTGCAGGCTCAACCTAATTTGAACAACTTTGTATGTTTGGCGCTGGTAATTTTTCTGGGAATCAATGAAAATATTTTTTTACATCAGCATTTTTTTTCTTATTTTCCTAAATGACAGACTTGACATGTTTATACATTTCTCTGGTGCCCATAAGTTTTTTTTTAAAAATGAGACAGACAATCAATAGTGATGTCTTTTTATTCTAATGCATCAAAATGGTTAATCTTCATAGGAAAGCCTAGTGAGTCTGATCGATAAAAATTTCCCTGATCAATATTAGTCTAATCTCTTAGCAGGGGCAGCTGAGGGGAATTAACTGCCTGTCAGGGCTGACATTTAATGACTAGAAGAAAGCCGGAGCCTCGAGCTGAAATTCACTTTTATTGACCCTCTTTGTTGATGGTCATGTGCTGAGCCAGCAGTCCTAACGGACAGTGATGCATGAGCAGGCGAGGTCTCATGCACATTTAACAACCACACACAGTCCATGAATGAGTCAGACTCCATTTATATAAGACATGCTCATTTAGAGGCATATACAGTCAGCTCCATGTATATTCAGACACTGACACGTTAGTTTTTTTACCTGTTTACCAAAACATACTCAAGATGCAATTATCTGATCAATATGGGCTTAAAGTGCAGACTCTGTTTTAATATTAGCCAATGTGTTAGCATGCAGAGCCCGCATCATAAACATTGTTTTGGTGTCCAAACATTTCTGGAGCCAACAGAATTTTTCGACCTTACAGCTGCTTGCATTCAGGCTACCGATTGAATGGAGAAATGTTATTTCTCAACTATGACAGATGAAGGCATTGGCTACCATTAAGAGTAATTTGTTATGGATTTAACTTAGAAGTTAAATTTTTGTGTACAGAGTTTGTACACAAAAATTGTTTGTACACTTTTTTTAATTTGTACAATGTAATTTAATGTCAGGGTTGGCGGTCTGAAATGAGAAGGGGAATAAAAGCACATGAATAGAGAAGATAATACAAATGACTCTTAAGTAACAACTAACCTTGATTGTTCTTTCACCTTGTGTTTTTTTACACCAGCTTTATTGTATATTGATGAAAAAATCCATTGAATTAAATTAATGCTGTGATGTGATTTATTTCTGCCATCTGTGACTAACCGTCCGTGTGCTGTCTCAGGCAGTGTTTGGTCACTCAATCCTGCCTCAAGGGGGGAAAACAGTTGCAGACTAAGGTCAGCTTTAAGCCACTGTGTTTGTGTGTGTGTGTATGTGTGCTTGTGTGTGTTTTTGCGTGTATGAAGAGACAAGTTCCATGTGTCAAACAGGCTTAAGCCAAAAGGCAGAAAATATTGAGCAGAATGCATAACATTTGGTTTGGGTACCGAGTGTATATTGGTGCTTTTTCCCTAAAACTCCAACCTTTAGGCTGTCATTCATTTTGCAGTCTCTGAGCTTCTTTAGTTCATAACCTTCACCAAAGTTGTTTCAGTCCATTTTCAGGATTATACAGAAACTATCTGCCAGATTTTTCATGAAAGTAATTGAGAGATGGAGCATTTAAACAGGATCCAATATATTTCGTCACCAGCTTTGTGAAGTGCCACTCGGGGCTGGATGTAAGGGATGCATTCATGCGTGCAACTTTGAAAGCCCGTACATCAGATCTTTTGACTTACGCTTGATCCAAAGAATTCAGCTGCATCTAATTTACTAAGCATCTAATGACATTAGTTTCTGCCATGTTATATTTTATGAAAAGAATGAAGCGTTTCAGAGACTACTAATGTCTCTGCTTCAGTACAAGCTTTCCAAAGGTTACTTGAATGAACTTCTGCTTTTCCAAATCTTAAAGCCAAGGTAATGCTCAATTCTATCCTGTGCTAATGTTTCCCGAGAGGAAGTGAGGTCATATCTCAATGTTTTGGGTTCATTAAAAGCAAAACTTGATGCAGGCTTTGCAGGCCTACTTGTAGGGGCTAAAATGGTTTTTTGGGGGCATAAGTTGTTTTTGCCTTTTTGTCATGGACTCTACTACGAGAAACACGTTAGCTTTTCTTAAGTGTTATGATTAAATCTTGTTTAAAATTTGCACATCTTGGAGGCATAATTACTTGAGGGCTCAATAAATTTTTATGTTGCAATGACGATTGGTTTTGTTGTTTTGTGCAGGCTGTAATTATTCCTGCTGGACCTACTGGTCAAATAAAATGTGTGGTTGAAGTTTTTCTTGTATTAATCAGTTGACATACAAGGAATGAAATCGAATGGTGAGATGAAATGGTGATGGGAGGTGCAGCAGAGAGGATAAGTGGCTCTTGGAGCTTTCCTTTCTAATATTGATCCATCCAAGGATGATGATAGCTCCAGGCATTTCTCAGCCTTCGGCTCATTCGGCCAGTGGGAAAAGCACAAAATTAGATGTGGGTTGTTTTATCAAGAGGCCATTGTATTCTGCATTACTGCTAGCAATTGCAGCTTGCGATTTCATTCTCTCTGTTCCAGTTCTCAAAACATTAAATTAACCCTGCAGTTATCAGTACAATGCGTATTCTGAGCTGATAGCGGGAGTGTTCCTGGGTGGTCGGTCCATTTTCCCATTTTTGTCCATCTATATTATTCTTAAAATATCCCACACAGCTCTGAAATGCATTAGGGTGAGTTTTATTCATCTAAGCAAGTGTCCTCCTGCCACTTCTCCTTATTTGGTGGTCTTACAGTTCATCGAAGCATCTGCATGCCCCAAGAAAAGGGAAGATGAGCAGCAACTTATTTGTATTCTTGTCAAGATATTTCAAGCTATTAAAGCAAAGCTGGTCACTGCTGTAGCTGACTGATATTAGACTTTGCTTTCTAAAGTGCTTAACAGGCTGAGCATGGCCTTTTGAGATTAGTTTCTGAAAAAGTGTATGCTCTGGCTGTAGCATATCTTGCCATTCTAATAGATGGTGGCAAAATATGTAAGATGGACACGGCCTTTGCACACAGTGATGCCAATTGATGCTCAAGTGTCTCAACTGTCAGGACATGTTTCCGCCATCTACTTGACATTGACATACCTGTCAGCTGCACTTATTTCTCACATAACATCTGGGCTTCAACTGTGTGCTCACCCTGAATGTCAGAGGGGGATTACTTCCGATCCATTAAATTACTAAATGTGTCTTATCTTCCTCAATCCTCTGCTCTGATTTCCCCCTGGAGATCAGCTATAGATACAGTAAGGCTTTTGGTATTTTGCACGCTAGCTTTGACAGTGTGTTAATCACACTCCAACGTATTGATTCAGTCATGCAGGTCCTGAGAAGTGACTTACTGTGAATTTCCAATTAGGTTTTTACCACCACTGCTCACCATATTTCCACAAACTTGAGCCGACTTCTCTTTTTCACACATTTGCAAGGATTTGCTTCAGATTTTGGCTGCTACCTGGGAAACTTTTTTCTTGTTTCTGTGCGTCCCTGCAGAGTACAGATTAAACAGACATAAGCACCAGCCGTTTATGTGAGTGTTTAAATGCTTGTCTACAATTGGTTGACCTTTCCCTGAAGCCCAGCCACTCGCACGCTCCCTCAGGGGCAATTTCAGCATGTTAACCTATGCTCACCTCAGTCAGAATCTCTCAATCTTCTGTTGTCTCTGTACCGGTCAGCTATCAATTTATCTCCTGCTGTCAGTTGAATCCTGTTTTTTTTATTCACTTGTCAAAATATTAGCCACATTTACAATTGCCTGAGACCAAATATTCATCCACCCCACATTGCTCACTGAATTAGCAAAGATACTACTGCTGTGATGAAGAGCTTCGTATTGGTTTTAATCTTTTCTGCACTGCTCAAAAAAATTAAAGGAACACTTTGAAAACACATTTTAATGGGAAGAAATAACGAGCAGTATATCTACATCGATATGGACTGGATAATGTGTTAAGAACGAAGAGATACCACATCGTTTGATGGAAATGAAAACTATCAACCTACAGATGGCTGAATTCAAGACACCCCGAAACTCAAAATGAAATGATGTGGCAGGCTAGTCTATATTACTGAAATTCCCTGGCAGAAACTCAGAATGGTACTGTACTCTGTAGTTTGTATGGCCTCAACGTGCTTGTATGCATGCCTGACAATGTCGGGGCATGCTCTTAATGAGACGACGAATGATGTCCTGGGGTATCTCCTCCCAGATCTGGAGCAGGGCATCACTGAGCTCCTGGACAGTCTGATGAGCAACTTGGTGTTGTCGGATGGAGCATGGGGGGCTAGTCAATGGTGTCAATTTCTTCATCCTCCAGGAACTGCCTGCATATTCTTGCCACATGAGGCCGGTCATTGTCATGCACCAGGATGAACCCAGCACCCACTGCACCAGTGTAGGGTCTGACAATGGGTCCAAGGATTTCATCCCGATACCTAATGGCATTCAGAGTACCATTGTCCAGCCTGTAGAGGTCTGTGCGTTCCTCCATGGATATGCCTCACCAGACCACCACTGACCCGCCACCAAACTGTTAAAAAAAGCTGAACAATGGTGCAGGCAGCATAGCGTTCTCCACGGCTTTTCCAGACCCCTTCATGCCTGTCACATGTGCTTAGGGTGAACCTGCTCTCATCTGTGAAAAGCACAGAGTGCCAGTGGCAGAGCTGCCAATTCCTGTGTTCTATGGCAAATGCCAACAGAGCTCCACGGTGCCGGGCAGTGAGCACAGGGTCCACTAGAGGACGTCAGGCCCTCAGACCACCCTCATGGAGTCTGTTTCTGATTGTTTGGTCAGAGACATTCACACCAATGGCCTGCTGGAGGTCATTCTGTAGGGCTCTGACAGTGCTCATCCTGTTCCTCCTTGCACAAAGGAGCAGATACCTGTCCTGCTGATGGGTTGGGGACCTTCTACGGCCCTGTCCAGCTCTCCGAGAGTAAATGCCTGTCTCCTGGAATGTCCTTGCATGCACTAGAGATTGTCCTGGGAGGCACAGCAAACCTTCTGGCAATGACATGTATTGATGTGCCATCCTGGAGCAGTTGGATTGCCTATGCAACTTCTGTAGGGTCCAGGTATTGCCTCATGCTACCAGTAGTGACACTGACCCTAGCCAAATGCAAAACTCTCGAAAAACAGTCTGAAAACATGGAGGAAAACAAATGTCAGTGGCCTTCACCGTTCCAAACCATTCCTGTTTTGGGGGTTTTCTCATTGTTATCCCTGTAGTGCATCTGTTGACTAATTTAATTAACACCAAAGCAGCTGAAACTGATTTAAAAACCACCTTTGTTACTTACTTGACCAGATCAGTATCCCAGAAGTTTAACTGTCTTGATGCAATACTTAAATTAAAAAGTGTTTAATTTCTTTTGAGAATTGTATTTTCTGGAGGTATGGCTGTATGATGCATAGTGATTTGTGGGGTGTGTGCTTTCCAAATAGTGTGTGTATAGGTCAGATTTCTGTTGTCTTGACAGTGAAGTAATGTGTGTGTGTGGATTTATGACTGCCTTCCAAGTGCCTGGCATGTCTTGTGTATCAGATGTCTTTCCTGTTTCATAGTAGATGAAGTAAGTGTGTATGCATGCGAGAGATGTTACCTCATTTGATCTTTTCTGTTATAACAACTGACCTTGCTGGGACTAAAGACTCCTAAGCAAGCAAAGCAATCAATAAATATAATTATGCAATGAAAAATGGACTTGTGGCAAAACTGGTTCAGTCACCATTGGGGAAGGTAGATGTATTGTACAGAAGATATTGCCATTTGTATAGTGGAAACTGCTGAGAGCCATTTAGATTGATGGTGATTTTAGAAAGGAAAACAGTCTTTTGCTGTTCAATAATACAAATATCAGACCTGCTTTCTTAATACTTGTGATTATCCATCATCATATCTCTTGCTTCAGTAACACCAGTCTAATTTTAGTCTGTGCATCAGATGGTTCTGCGGTCAGGAATTTCTTGTGAGGATGACAGAAATGTTGTCGGCTCTTGTCTGCCATCAGACAAGGTGAAATGTGTCTCTTCTGCTGAAGAGGCATAGTTAACCGGCCACTGTTGAGACACACACAAAGCAAACTAAGTCAACCTTGAGTCTGTGTATATTGTTTTTGCTTTTAAGGTTTGAATTATACTTTTTTTTTTCTTTCAATCCATTCTCACAAGATTGTACACTTACTTTAAGCTTAACCATTCAACCGTGTTTGATTAAAAATATAAGGTGGAAGAGAGGATGGAGAATAAAGCAGAACTGTTTATTCACCCTGAGAGTCCACTTTGTTTGTTGGTCTGCTTTTTGTAAACATTCATCCATATAAGCCAAACCTTTTTTTCCCCAGATATTTTAAGAGGTCAAAAGTTCACTTCTATGAATGTATGTTCTTTTGCTGTGCAGTATGTTGACGAGCTGGATCTTCATTAGATTTCAAATTTTAAAAGATTTGATTTTTAGTTTTAAGTTTTTTGCATTTCAAATAACAAATATAACAGGTATTTTTTCATACATTAAAAGGACTAACACCTCAGATACTAAAATTAAAAATTGCAACTTATCATTTCCATGCCAGGAAATCTTATTCCAGTGTGATTTTGCAGCCTTTGCTCAAACACCATCAGCTGGTTTTGGGATGAAGTTACAAAGACGGAAAGAATGGATATATGACCAGTACGCCTGGTTACCTCATCCAAATTATTCTTGATCTAATCAACAAAGGATAAATGGGAGATTAAAAGGAAACAGTTATCATTTTCCGTCTGCATCCATTCCTCTTTCTAAATATCCTGTCCTGCCCTGGGACAATTGCACTGCCTTGGAAACCATGTCATGCTGGCCACGTGTTGCTATGGCAACTATCCAACTTATCTCGTCATTCCCACCACAAACTGGCTATAAGTAGCTGAACTTATGTCTTTTAATCAAATGGTGGGCTCGCCTCTAAGCCTTTCACTTTGGTGCTAATGATGAAAAGTGGGAGAAAAATGACAGGATGAAATGAAGAAGGAAAGGTAGGAAAATAAAGGGTTTGGAGAAATAGAGTTAGAAGCAAGAATGAAGTGATTTACAAAAGACAGAGGGAGAATGAATGACATACATGTCTACTTTTTGCATTTTTATTGAGGTTCATACATTTGTGTCCATCAGTTCTGAAGTGCTTGCAAGGGTTGCTGTCTGTTGAGTCATGCTAAAAAAAAAAGCTATTTCATTGTTGGAGAGGGAAACAAAAGTGCAAGAGGAGGGGGGGATGGGGGGTTTATTGTCACCAAATCAGGCTAATAAAGCCCTCTGAAGTGAACTGAAAACAAAAACACAGAGCTGGTGGAGAGTAGGGGTGAATGGGCCTCTTCACTTCATGCCAGTAAAATCCATTTGAAAATTGATGGGGAAATTAAAGAGATTTGGATTCTGTGTGTAAGTGGCAGCAAGAGAGGCTGGCACTGCCAACTGGAATAGTGTGCCACTGCTTAACTTAATCTGACAACAGGAAGAAGAGTACAAGGAGGAAGAGGGAGAGTTGTATTAAATGGGGTGAAGAGTGACTACAGAGTCTTTTAGATGGAGAGGAAATGTCAGCGAGAGGAAAGGCGGTAAAAAGAGATGTTTTTCTTTTTCTATTTTTTTCCACCCCTCACAAGTTTGTAAAGGAAAATGGCAAAGAGCAAGCGATTGACAGAAAGACAGTGAGGTTTATTGTGTGGTTTCCAGCCCTTTGAATAGAGCTGCCATTTGCTTTTCCCATGCTGCCTTTTGTGCGGTCAGACTCGGGCCTGGCAAACTGTTCAAACTGCCGTTTCCTGGTAACAAATTAGTCCTGAATGCTACACGTGTTTAACAGTGGTGTTTTCTTATAAAGCTGCTTCTTCGAAGAGGAAATGCTAACAGCCTAATTGTCATCTGTTTTTTGTGTTTTTTCTTTCCGTATTGCTGATTCATTTAACAAGTTAGTCTCTACTGGAAACGTTACTGCGAATTTTGCTTTCAATTAATCATCTATCCATCGAGAACTTGGGTTATTTTCTTTTATCCAAAAAACAAACTTGAAAAAAATGACCCGCCTCACTGCACATCTTTGTCCCATGTGCTTTTTGAGTGTTTTTTTTTTTTTGGGGGGGGGGGGGTGGAAGATCTTTTTCAATAATCTCGAACATCTGCCACCCAGCAACAAGATCTTCAGAACTATAGCAATAATTCAAAAGAAAAAAGAAACTTAACTTCCTGAATGCCTGAGTAATAAGTGAATATATGAATTTAAACTGCTGTTTTTCCAGTCCACAGTATGTAGTACAGTACTTGTCGTAATCTATATCGGATTAATCTGTTATTGTCTGCCCCTGGTTGTATGAGTTATCTGCTTTTATGGTCCATGCTATACTAACCTGCATATCCTTCCTTACACGCTTGTGCACACGCGTCCATTTTTCTGCTGACTTGCAGTGTTTGAGTGTATAATCAAAGAAAAAGAGCCAGGGAGAATAAGGGGAAATGAGAAAGCTAGCAAACTTGTATCACAGACACATTAATCAAAGGCAGGCTCAGAGGTGAAATGGGAGTAAAATGAGTCAAATGAAGATTGAGGAGTGAAATGGCAGCTTAGTGTTTGAATGGATGGGAGATCTATAGAGTAAATAATGAAGGCAATAAGGGAGTAAATGAAGGTGTAATCTCTCTTCACCCATGCAGTAACGGAGGAATTGGCTTTACATTTTCCTCACTTACACCCTTGAACTAGATTTGGAGACGACAAAATGTTTTTTTCTGATTAAATTACTAGTAAATGTGGCTTCTTTGATTGATAAATTTTTTGTGTTTTGAAGAGTCAAGTGTAAAAAATGACCAGATTTTCAGGAATTAACTAATTACATCCTGCTTTATTTCAAGAAGCATTACCTTTTTATATTTAATAGTTATAAAAACAAAGTATCACCAAGTAAAATGATATGTGCATGGATGATGTTTCAATTACAAGTTTAATCACAATACATTTATTCAACAGATAACTGTCCCATGTTTGCCGAAAAATACTTCCACTAAGATTTCGATTCAGGAGTCAGCGGTCAAGATGAAATCATATCACATGAAATTTCATGTCAAAAATAAAAAAAGCACTAAAAATAGTTTTATTTCTTCCTAAGCTCAGATATTTAAATAAACTTTTTTTTTAACAAAATAGATTTAGACTGCCCACAATCTGTATATTGTTCAAATTAATCTTAAAGAAAACTAAAAGAACACATTTGTTTGTAGACATGGAAGATGCTATACAGAACTTTTGCAGATTTTCTAAGTTCTCATCAACTCGCCCCTATCGACAGCTAATTCGGCATCCATCTTGCATCCAACCTGTACTGCGAGTGCTCTCCAGCCAGTAAAAGTCAGTCTAATCTCCTTCTGTCTCTTTTTTTTCCTCTGTCGGTAATCTTGCATTTCTTTTCAAAATCAGCCATGGTGCACATTCAAAATGGTCGGTGTGTTTACATCCATATTCTAGCATGTAAAGAGAAACTCGGCTGCAATGTTACAGTGTCCAGGAAGAAAAAATTGTATAGTGCGGTTACTTGGAATGCAGCCAGTCAGCGACAGCTCCAGAAATGCACAAAAAAGATGTCACAGTGCCATCAAACAAGCCCGGAATGAGGAGTTTTAAGGTCAGAAATTGCATAATGTGTCTTTTAAAGTAGGATAAAGTGTAAACTGTACTCCTATTTGGAGTCTTAAGCCATTTTTAGAAGTCAGTTATAATAACCAAGGTAGTACAGTCTTCATTGTTAATACACCACACCTCTGGATATCGGCATTTTCTGCATCAAACTAAAATAAGAAATGTAGGCTGTTTGGACATAGCAATGTAAATCACTGTATTGTTATATCACTAGTACTTAGTAAGACCCTCAGCTGTCTGTAGCAGATTTTTGTTTTCAGAACCTCTTCTATTCAAATAACTTGTGCTTCAACTTTAAGGGCTAAGACTACATTTTTAGCTTGAGTTTAAGGTAGTCTCTCCAAATTTTGGTTTTTAGTGTTTCAGATTACTATCCTCTGGTAGAAGCCACCTTCCTTATCTTCATCTTTATTTAAAGGCATTATGATTATTTGTGATTTAAATTAAGTCCATTCTTGCCTCTTCCTTTAAAACGTTCCTCATATCACTGACTTCAACATGACCCCTGAGCATATCCATTACCACCACTGCCCTGTACTCACCACAGCCAAAACGACCTTGGTTACCTTCATCAGTCCACATGATTTGTTCCTAAAAAACAAATTAGAATGGTTTACATGATATTTGCAAACTTCTGATGCTAAAAGTTTGTAGCAAAAACAAATTATTGTGCTACTGGTGCTTACTATCGGTGCAAGCCTTTAGGAGTCGGTACTGAGAAAGCATTGAAATTCACATCTATTCCTCAGCAATGAAGCCATAATACTAACAGACAAGCGGAGGCCTGAGAAGTTGATAAAAGCACAAATCACACTGTAGTTTCCAAACTTGCACGCAGCGCTCTTCATTCTAAAATTATGCTAAACAAAAATGACACATTTATTGTGCTCCGAACGAATGGAAAGTGTTTTCTTTAGCTTTTATGCCTGCATGCATCAATGTCTCCATCATCTGTGTGGGTACTCTTTATGTATGTCTTATTATTCAAAGTAGAGGAAGCGGACGTTTTTGAGAAGCACAATGCTAAAGATAACAGCGATGGAGGCGGTCAATGTAGGAGTAGACATTGGGTTTAAAGCGAGATCTACAAGCAAAAATGATTATGGTGGGAGATCTGTTTTGGAAACAAGTTATGGAAATAAAGAATTGGAAGGCAGCTGGAGAAAAGGAAGCAGAAATTGCAGTACTGGTGTTTATAAAATGGTGGTTTATAAAAGCGAAGTAAGTTCAACGTGTTCTTAATGCTGCATATCAACATGCATCATCTGCTTTGATCTATATCTGAAGTTGTGGCATGTGTTTTGGTTCAAGTGTACAAGATACAGCTTTTCAGTAATACTCTGTGATAAAGATGTCAGGTTATATTTAAGCAGTGGCAGAAGCTTGTGAAATTATGCATTCAAACTTGACATATTGCTGTCATGTGCTTCTTATTTTATTCCAAAGATGTACTGCTTAAAAGAAAATATGCCTGGGAATCTGGAAGTACAAAATAACACGGAAGCGAATCGAATAATTTAAACCTTGGACAATCATATTTGTGAGGTCTTGGAATAAATAGATTTTTTTAGTGGCTCTTGTGACGAAGATGGAAGCATAAAGAGATGGATTATAATGAATCATTAAAGCCGCAAGCGGCGATGGAGGCCCTTGCACCTCTGGCGCCGCTTGGCCTATTGTACCGCCGCGTCTACAAGTAACCTCCCGGCCATAGCACTCTCACCCTCAC
>JBBBVU010000017.1:22615290-22631364 GCA_037177055.1 Atherinosoma microstoma
GTCTCGGGACCCAAAAAATACGAAATTTTTCAGATTCGTCTGGGGGGGTACGCAAAATTTGGTGAGTTTTCGGGGATGGGAAAGCCGCAATTCATTGGGGAGGAGAAAACATTCGAAATACAATAGGCCTTCGCACCGCCTTCGGTGCTCGGGCCTAATTAAGAGATAAAGTCCAAGTAAATGCAGAGATAACATGCATCTGGACTCAATCTTTTGATAAAAGCCATTTACATTTATGGTCATCCTGAATGAAGTCATTTGGCCAATGTTTTGATGTCCTTTTTTGTTTAATGAAATGTTAGAACTGGAGCCCACACAGGGGTGCAGCTGGGATGAAAATGTCAAATGCCAAAATATAAAATCTGTCTTTTATGACTGCAGTGCCTTTTTGACTGAAACTACATGTGAATTCAAGCAATGAAAAGCTTGCTTGACTCATGCAGGGCAAACTTGTATCATTCAGCCGACTCTGGAAAGTATCAGAAAGCCAATTTAGCTTCAAAACAAAAAGAAAGTATCGAATGTTGAGGAAACATGATGTCAAGAAATCGTTTGGGGATGTTTTCATCTTTGGTTGCCACAAAGTGTTTCAACATCTTTCTCAGTGAAAAGGGTTTTTTTACTTTCTTCAGATATCCAGAACCTTTGCCTCATCCGTTGGTACTGCATCAAATGCAAAAATGGAGAACTATTGCAGGATGAATGTGCAAAGGGCCAAGTGCAGAAAAAATGTAGGACTGCATTTAATGCAGTGGATGCATGCATACATGAATAGGAAGTTGGGTAAATTGTGTCCTCCTAGTAACATCTGCTTTTTAAAAATCCGTCTTGACATTTATAACGCCCCGTAAATAAGAGGTTTGAGGAATGTGGTAACTCTTTAGTAGTTTTCAAAGGCTTAATATTGTAGACTGTGGCTGAAGGAATTAAAATCTGAATCCTGTATTTTCTGGAATTTTTGGTTGTCTATGGGGGGCACAGATGGTGGAAAATGAGTCCTTTTCACTGTAGTTGTGGCTCATGGCTCCAGAGGCTACTTAGTCCACTTGACTCTGCGTCACTGTGTACTCCTTGCTCCCATCATGCAGCATAGATCTCATAACTGGCCTGAAAATCATGGAATATTGCAGCTGGTTTGGCAGCATCAGCTGATTAGCATTCATATTCCCTCTTGCTTGCCACACACACACACACACCATCTTCCCTGCCTCTTTTATAATGGGGCTCATTCATACATATAAAACATGATACATGGGCTATATTTATACAGCGCTTTTGTTCTGTGGCCTCACCATCTGTCACTACTCCACTTCACACTAAGTTCACTATTTGTTTTCTTTAATCGCAATTACAGGCTGCAGTTTGTGTGTGCGAATCCATGTGGATGTGAGTTCGTCTAGTACTTGTAAGATGCTGAGCGAAGCATTTTCTCACTAAATCCTGACTGGAATAACTAAATAAAAACACTTAATTGAAAGGGAGGAAATAGCCTGAGGGCAGTAAAACCTAAACACACACACACACACACATGGAAAGAGTTCTGTTTCCATCACCTCAGAGGACAACCCAAACAGCAAACCAGGTTTTTAACCTTAAACTCACTTAATGATTTATATTATGGGTGCTTGCTTTTTTACTCCAAAAAAGGGAGGCAAGTCCCCACGATGCAAACAGATTTGTCATCACAACATAAGTACACACACGCATTTGTGTTTTTTCCATCAGATTTACAAGCTGCTCATAGACGTTTCCTGTGTATGTGTGTCTGTCAGGGAGTCCCACGGATTTTCCAAACTCCTTATTTGGTTAACAAGATATACTTGAGATGGGAATGAAGGGGGTGGGGGTGGGGGGCAGCCAGACATGATGTGGAGAGAGTTAGTGAGGAGATGAGGAAACTCCCTGTGATGATTGAAAATAGTTTAAATGAAAGAGGATCTGATGCAAACACAAACAGTCGAGCGCTCCAACTCACTCTTGCTATACAGAAATGGAGAGTGGCTGATGTTTATGACTTTCTCAACTGTTCTGTATCGCGCTGTCCAATAAAGATGACCATTACTATAAACATAATTTTTACTGCCCTGTTTAGTATCAGACTGATTAAGTGCCCCTGAACAGAGAAAACAAGTCACTGTGGTTCCTCGCCAAACTTGGGGCCCATTTTGAGAAAGCTGTAAAAGTTTCTGAAAGTAAACGGACACTGATTATGAGGCTTAATTCTTTTTCCTCTAATGGAAGCATCCAGAGACACTTGGCCGACAGTTTTATATATTTTGTTGGGTTTTTTTTTTTTTCTTTTCAAGGTCTCTCCCTTTCCTGGCAGATATGATTTTTATTTTATATTTCAAAACTAAACATGCTGAGGAAAAAATAAATTACTGGAATGTCATTTTGCGAGCATTTTGTTTACCCTTTTTTCATAAATTCACATAAAGTTCAATGTCATGTTAACCCTTTGAAACGAGCATACCTCTACAACCACAGGGTGTAAAACTTATGGAGTCATAGTCAAGGGTACATTTATGAGATTTAAGATGCATAAATATTAGTGTATGTGTTACTGTTGTGTAATAGATGAAGATGGCACAAATTAAAAAAGTCTCAAGCTTTACTAAAAGCAAAAAAAAAGAACTTTCAGGATGAATCAGAATATCCCTCTGATGCAGCTGTGGCTCTAAATCTTTATCAAATCATAGCTCAATATGTGAATATTATGTCTGCAAAGTTCAACTCTGATAAAAGTGAAATGGAACAAAATTAGAAACATATTGGTCCAGACAGCTAAAGCAAGGTCTGTTCTCAAGGTCAAGTTTCATTTAATTTTCATTCATTCATTCATATACAGTATATTATCGTGCATCGCCTTACATCAAATTACATGGATGAAGAGGAGCATGATGAAGACAATGTCTTATTTTACATGCCCTCTTTTAACATAGAAACATGATTGATGACCAAACGGCAATCTTTCAACAATCCAGAAAACACAACTGGCAATTTTCACGGCAGGTCAACTGAAAAGATTCCCAAAAATTACGTTCCCGTGTGGAGGTTAGAAACTTTTACATTTTTGAAGTAGACTTTCCTTAAATTTTCTACAACAATACACCAACTAAAAAAAAAAATATGTTTGAGTATCATTTCTAAAGAGTTCCACAATCTCACTTCTGTGACCATGAAACCTCTCTGTCTTAATGAAGTTTGTGAGAAGGGTACACTAAAGTTTCCTTTTCTTCTTTTATCGTTTTTGATTAAAATTAATTTGTTGTAAATATGTTCTGGTACTAACTTGTTCTTGATTTTCCACATAGTCAAAACAGTGCACAGTTTGACTAAATCTTCAAATTTCAATATTTTTAGTCACTTTATGACTTATAAATCTTACAGCCTTATTTTGGAGCACAATCAATCGATCAGTTACATTAGTACATGCATTCCCCCTCACTTCAATACAACATGAAAAATAAGGAACAATTAATGAGGAATATAAAATAAATAATGAAGCCTTATTAAGAACATATTTGACTTTGTGCAAAATACCAATACATTTGTTCACTTTAGTCTGAATATATTCAATATGAAGCTTCCAGCTCAGTTTAGTATCCAGCATAACTCCTAGAAGACTCTTCCAATACTTACATCAATTGTAATATTTACATTTTCCTCGTATTTCCTCATCCCAAAAATCATATATTTCATTTTATCCCAATTTAAAAATGATTCATTTTTGTCAAACCATTTTTTTTTAGCATAGCCATTCCATTGCCCACACAAGCCATTCATTTGTCTAAGTCACCTCCTGATTTGTAAACAGTAGTGTCATCAGCAAATAGAAGTCTCCCAACTACTCAACAGACTTGGAAAAAACTAACCTTATGACATAATTCGAATATAACCTGTAGCAGGTTAAACATTTGACTGTATTTAAGGACTAACTTTAATCAGAAAAGTTATGTTAACAATAAACTTTGTGAAACAAATTCAGGTTTTAAATGTCCAGCAGTCTTCCAACCTCCAAATGTGAACTGTGTTGGTTGTTTAAATGTTCTCATTCATCAAGCTTTGGGATGTGGGTACTTCAAGGTACTTACTCTGCATCCAAAATTGACACCAAGACTCTTTACAAACTGTCAATACAATTCAAACTAGTAATTATAATCTTCGTCTTTATTAGCTCCAGATGGGTTGATCGTTTTTTAAATTGTCTTCCAAAGATTTTAATTGGGTATTGAATATATTAACTGGTGCAATCTGAAAACAAGTTCACTCTGCTTAATAGCTTTGCCCGAAGCACTTGGCCTATAAATCCCTTAAAAGGAAACGTCAAAATTTGAATGATATATTTATAAAAAGAAAGATGTGACATGTAGCATTAAATGAACTAATTGAGATTCCTTTTATGTCTGATCTTTTGGTGTTGTAAAAGAAACTGCTCCTAGATTGCAAATGAAATATTTCCTTAAATATATTAGAAAAATGTATAACCAGAGACACTTGAATATAAACTACAATCCATATGGAACCAACAGCAGCCTGTAACAGGTGTGCATCTGTGTTTTGTTTTCATTAGCCTCTGTGAAGCCAAGATTATTAGAGAGCAGACTGGATCTTATTAGTGGAGGTCTGGTGGAGTGCTGCCGGCCTATTGTTGTGGTTTCCCACAGTGGGCAGCATCATTATCAGCTTTGTCATATAAAACACTGCGTGATGGTTCACACACACCCACTTGTTGCCCTCTTGTGTTAAGCTCTGCCACACATACAATCTTGCTAATTAAATCAGGCTGCTGTGACAGTAACATTCATATGAGTTAGTACTGCGTTTCTCTGTATTTTAGAGGCTCTTTATGTGTGAGCTGGATTAAACAAACTTAACACACAAACAGGTGCCTGTACTGACTTATTCATCCACACAGGGATGTCCTTATGTATACACACTCTTCTTTTGTTTAGTCTGTGACCCAAATCCACCCACCAGCAATCTTTTCTTCACAAACTAGTTCAGTCTGCGAGGGCACTTGTTTACTCAAATACAACCTTATAAACTGATTTTTTTCCAAGCCGGTTGGTTAAGAGAAAAAAAAAGTATGTATTAAACGTGTGCAAAAAAAAGCAAATGCACACTTTAAATTCCTGTATATTTACAAATGTTGTTTTTAAAATACTTTTAAAAATGTAAGAATTTTAGTTGCAGCTACACACACTAGAAGAGACAGAATTTTTTTTTAATGTGATTTGTCCATGATTTGTCGTCCTCAAGCCACACACACACACACACACACACTCGAACCACCACTGCATTTTCCCCTTCTAACTTTAAAATAAAGTGGTGATTCCCAAACTGAAATTTTCCGATCCAAATACGTCGCTAAGGCAGGTTGCCGAGGAGAGGGGAGTGACCCGCTCCGCTGCCTGTTGTGCTCCACAACTTCCTGTGTATGTGTGTAAAGTAAGCAAAGAAGAGCTTTTATTAGTGTGAGATTTCCACCTCACAACAGAAAAGCTCTTTGGATAACCACAAACTGCCTTTTAGATTCAATGCATAAACTCAAGCTGCGTACAAATGGACCTCATCTGACACTGAAACTGTCACGTTCGTCTTCCAGACTGACTGTGAACGTTCAGCATCCAGATTAGAGGAGCAACAGCCAAACAACTGCAAATTTCTTTTGTTTTCTTGTGGTAGAAAAACCAAACATGAGCAAACTTGATCAACTAAAAGGAGAAGGGAAAGACGCAAACGGACAGAAGAAAGATAGTTTTGGTACGCTCTGGTCACCCACTGTCTGAAGAGTGTATGTGTGTTTTGTGACTTGGGCAAGTCGTTTTCAGGCTGTTTATCTCTCATTTCTCTGCCTAGACCTTGGGGAGCTTCCTCAACTTAAGCCGGTCAGCGAGATGTTTTATAAACCTTGACTATAATCCCGTAGAAAAGATCAATGAGTGGAGCACGAGATAAATCATAGGGAACAAATGAGATGCGGGTGGTGGAGAAGCACTGGAGTGGAGATCTGTCACAGCTGCTTAGATCATTTTGTTTTTATTTTTCTTATTTATTTATTTTTTTTAATGCTTTTTAGCAAAGTCAGATGGAGGACATCTCTGGACGGACAGATGTGCACACACAGTGGCCCCTAGTGTAATGTGTCTGTGTGTGTAGATGTGTGTGCGTATCTGAATTCCTGCAGCCAGAATTCCTTTAGTCTGCTCATGTGTGAGCGTGAAAGCATGCTAGTGTGAAAAATTTGTGAATGCTGCCGTGCAAGTGTGATACCACCTCTGTCTGAGTGTGCCACAGCATTTATATGCCTGCAAGGGCAAATGTGACTTTGTAGGCCTGAGAGTGATGACGTGTCGAGAAAAATTGAGGATGTTTTTGTTCAACAGTCAAGGTAAAACACTGAGGAAACCTGAGTCAATCAGGGTCCTCCCAGTCCCACTTTCAATCTGCAACTATACATATTTACCAGCACATTTCATGTACCTGCCATTAGATTAGCAGATCGAATTTAAATAAACACCAAAAACCCTCAGATTTCCAAAAATTACTCCTAATATCAGTCTTCCACACACATTAACACACATGGATGCAAATTAGCATAGTCTGTGTTCAGCTTGTGTCCTCTTTCTTGAAGCTTGTGTCACACTCCTCAGTACGCTTACACACACATCACTGCTCTGGAAACAATCTTCTCCACCCCTGTTGGTTACCCAAACAAAGCGTCGCCATGGCAATGGGACAGCGTGCTGTACAGCCAGCAGGTTTGTCATGCAGCTGGGCGTGCGTGCGTGCGTGTGTGTGTGTGTTAGTGTATTTAGAGTGAGTGTTCATGTGAGACAACTAAGATCAGGGTGCAGATCAAAACGATAAATCCAGTACATAATAGATTAATTATTTCTGCACTGATGCGCTGTCTGGATATGCTAGTTTTGACTGTACAAGCACGCAAGAATGTGTGTCTAAGTGTGTGTGTGTTTCCCAGCAAGTTGGTCATCTGAGACATTTGCCAGTTCTAGTTGTCATACTTGAACTTATGGGAAATGCAAGCACACAGTCTGCGTAACGACTGTTTAATATGAATTCTGCGAGGTCAGACTGAGTCATTTAGGTTTTATCTGATGTGAAATGAGCTCCCTATTGACAAAAATGTTTCACATTAGTCTAACAAATTAGGTTAACAATGCAAAGACATTTGTTTTGCAGATAATTTGATTAGAATGATGTTTCTAAGGGCAAAGCTGGACTCACGAGGCTATTGTGGGTCCCTCTGTGGTTTGTGTGCTCATCTCTGAGCTCAGTGCTCTCAATCCTGTGAAAATCTGTCTGTTCTGTAATCACTAAGAAAAATGTGAAAATATTAATGTGTTCTGATTCAGCAATTTGTTACTAGCTGAATAGGGGTTTCAGTCTCTCTCTCTTTGAAAGGTATGTGGGTGCAAAGGGAGAACCATTGTCCAAGTTTAGGCTGTCTGAGTGCAACTTGGAGACAGGATAAGACAAATGAGATATGAATTATAAATTCATATTAATGAATGTTTTGGTGGGATTTTGCTTGAAGGGAATGTAAACATAACCCAAGGATCCCTATCCCATCAGTTCTGACGTTGGTAATGTGCTCAAAGGCTCCACCTTGAGGCAGAGGGGGGCTTAACCCCATCACCTCCTCAGCTGCTGTGTGACTGTCAGTCTGGTGGTTTTATGAGCTTCCTCTGCAGCAGAAGGTGAAATCTGATCTCTATTTGCTGTTCCAGGACACAGCTAAATGAACTAATCTCTCTAGTGTAATGAGCTAAATTCTAACATTTGCATGCGTGTATTAATGGTTGCATGTTATGTTTTAATGGGTTAATCTTCACTGTTTGAATAATGCAAATGGTAGATTAAATGCTGATGTAACCATGTGTGATTAGATGATTATCAGACTGTGGTGTTTTTTCATTTAGAAGTAATTCAGTTTAATTTTGAGTATCATTTAATTGCATGAACGCATACAATTTTTTTTAACTGTTAATTGAGTTGATAATTCTTAATTGAGGGTTGTTTTTTTGTTTTTTTTAGTACTAGTGACATAGATATGACTACTTACACTAATTTAGACTGTATGACTGTGATGGATGTTTGTTTGTGTGCATTTTTGCGAGAATACGTTGACGGTAAAACAGCTTTTGAGTGTCGTTCTGAAGGATAGTTAAACACAGGTTGCAGGCCTTTGATCAGAGATGATGCTTACATAAGATGTGTGCATGTGTGTGTGTTCCCATTTCCCGCCCTCTAGGCCAGATTATGAGAACTCTCTCAGCTGTCTTTGTTATTGCCTGTAGTGGATTTGGATCAGAATAAGGGTTTTGTTCCACACTGGAAACACAAGATAAACACACACATCCACAGGCGCTTATTCATTCTCACACACACACACGCACTCTACACGCACCATGTCCCGCTTCATAGCCCTGTGATCTGGAATATAAACTGCTGTGCCAAATAAGACCGAGGCCAACTGCCACAATAAATACTCAGTCACACACACTCCTGATGCTCTGAGGCGTTTGGTTGGTCAATACTTGCTGCTATTTTTATTGGTTTACTGGTTAGAAATTCAGCTTCAGAAATGATTGTCATCTTTTAGCTTTGATAAAAGCTGTTGCAGTTTATTGCACCTCGCCATGATATATCAGATATTAGTCTATAGGTACGGCAACAAGGCTATCGATGTCATACCTGTGAATATATATTTGTATGTGTGTGTCTGCAAGGCATGAGTGGAGGTATTGACTTTGGTCACGCCCCGGTGAGTTTCACACCTGCTTTTCCTTCAACTTAAGATTATCCATCAGTCAGCAACAACATTAGGAATAGCTGTTTGTTATTGTGCTGCTGAGATGGCTCTGACCAGTTGGGATGGACACAAACCTCTTGGGAGGTCGTCTTGTGTCTGGCACCAGGACATTGACTGCAGATCATTTTGTCTGGCGGGTTTCGGGGGTGGGGTGGGGGGTCCTCTGTGGATCAAACTTGTCCTGGTTCATCTCACAGAAGCTTAGTTGGATTGCGATCTGGAGTAGTTTGAGGACCCGATAATTATCCTTGGTTTTTTGTCGTATTTCTCGAGGCAATCATGAACGGCTTTTGTGTTGGGTTGGGAAATAGGCCACTGACATCAGGGAGAATTGTCCTTGCTTCAACATAACTAAAGTAGAACTAAAGACACTTGGTGATTGTTACAGCTCTGGCAAGAGTCGTGAAGGTCAGACATGACTCAAAGTTTAGAATAAATGCAGTAATTTATTTTTACCATTTATCTTTCCTACACATTTTAATGCTATTGGCTTTTAATGTTGTGGCTCATCAGTGTGTGTTTAAAAAGCTATAATATATTGTAATATGCAAACATTGCATTGAGAAGGAATCAAATTTGAATTAATGAACAGATTTATCACATTTTATGACTAAGACTTGATCAACTGTGCACATTGTCTTTTTTTCTTATGCTTAAGCTTAAAATCAGGCTCATATTGAAAAAATGATACTGAGCCTTAATGAGGCCACAGACTGGCAGCTCAATGACTATCATTTTAATCTTGTCATCCTGATGTGAGCCGCTCTGATGATGTCAAAGATTAATTCAACATAAGAGGTTGAAATATAAAAACCTAGCACCCTTAAAGGCAAAAACAGTCTCCTGACTCGTGCCTGTGTGGAAATGCTTTTTTTGTTTTGTTTTCCAGTTTCCTCTTTGTTTTCCAGTTTCCAGCCTGTCCTGTCCTCACTGTTCTTTTTCCTCTTCTTCCTTTTTTCCCTCTTCTTCCTTCCTTCCTTCCTTCCCATCCCCTTCCTCCTCCTTCAGTAAAACCATCAAGGTGAAAGTCATTGACGACGAGGAGTACGAGAAGAACAAAACCTTCTACATAGAGATTGGGGAGCCTCGCCTGGTGGAGAGCAATGACACCAAAGGTCAGGAAGAGGGTGAGCCTCGCGACCCTGTGAATGTTAACCCGCCCCCTGACTCCAGGGTGTCTGCCACACCGCAGAAGCTGCATGTTCTCAATGCAAGGAGGCACACATGAGGAGATTTTTGCCTGGAGTATTTGTTTTGTTTGTTTTTGTTTTCTTTTTTGCTTGTGTTGCCCTCCTCCTGATGTGTACCGACAGTGAACATGCAGCAGGCTGTGGGTCACCTCATCCCACCGCATCCACCACTCCACTTTGTGTGTTTGTGTATATGCCTTGTCATGCCGTTTGTTTACCATGCATGCATTCACCACCTCCCTCTGTATGTGTGTGTACGTGTGTTGTCCCATACAGGAAGACCATAACCGTTAGGATCTTAGACCGGGAGGAGTACAATAAGCAATCCTCCTTCTACATTCTGCTTGAACCCCCCCTATGGAGACGCAGCGGGAAGGAAAAGACAGGTGTGACAGCCAATCAGCACTGAGAACGCACTATATGAGGGTTCAATGAATCACCTGGCCCCCTCAAACAAAATCCCAGCACTTCATCATTCATTCAAATAACAGAACATTGAGAAACATTTTCTGAAAGGGACATGAATCATGTACGTAATCCTTAACTAATGCAAGATTCATGAAAATGGAATGTTTGAATTAATCCAATGCTCATTCAGTGACATCAAACGTCAAGTGACTTAAAGCTGAATTAGGTTGATTTTAATTAAATTTAATTTAAACTTTATTATAAACTTGTCTAGCCTCACTATAAGGACACTGCTTATTGACATAGAACTTTAATAAATCAGATTAAAACACTGTATGCTATAAATATTTATCTATAGAAATATAGATATATGGAGATATAGAAATGAGGGACTCAGTGTTTGTAATGTATGTCTAAAAAAAAAAGCATGTTGGTTAATCAAAGATCTATTAGCAGCAAAAAAACATATCAACTAGTATAATCATATTAGACAAGCAGAATGATACATCCAATATTTACTCATTAAATTTCCATGAGCCATGAATTAAGCATTATGTAACTCCAGTTTGCCCATTTAACTGCTGGCAGATTTACCTTTTTGTGAAATTAGTTCTGCATTTTAATCAAGCCTCGCAATGGCTGCACACAGAAGTGTTTTCTGGTCTTATATTGTATTTCTTTATTCAGGTTTTTTGACTACAGCTGTATTAAGCTGTGAAATGTTTCAGAAAAAAAAACAAACAGGATTTATAGTGCCTATTTAACCACTTGGAAATCATCCTTTCCTATTATTTGGGACATGTTATGATGATTCAATTATATTATCTTATGCTAATGTAAAATATTTAAATGTGTTGCTAGACGGAGATGGTCTTTTCATCATCCATCTGATTGTTTTATATGGATATTTATTCTTGAAAATGATTAAAAGATGTTGATTAGTTTATTTAGTCTCAAATACAAAGACTAAATATATAAAAAAAAAAATATTAAATCCTAGATTTTGCTAGCTAAAGCACCAACTCAGATTTATAAGGCACCAGAAATGATTTGGCGTTTTGTCGAAGGTCAAATATGCAGATTGCTTTTCTATCAGTTGACTAATCAGTCAGGTAACAATACAAATTCAAACAACATAGAACACAGAGATTAACACAAACTGGGAAAACTTCTTCTGCAGCGTTGCATTGGATAGTTAAGGCAAAGTCTGCAGAAACCCAAATTTTACAGACAAATTCAGGAAAAAATTATATAATTTGAGTGTTTTAATTGCCATTGCAAGTGCTGCAATACAAATTCAACCAGCTCATAACTGGCTTACAAATGATGAGAAGTTGATATTAAAAGAGAGAAAATGTGATTATCTGGACTGATATAGCTGAAACAATAACATTTTTGAAAAGCAAAAAGAAAACTCCAACCACTTGCAACAACTGAAAAAATCAAATCAAAGCAGCAGTTACACTTACACCATATGTCTTAAGTGGCAAAGCACTGAGCTGCTGGCTCATGTTCACTCATGTTCTAACAGGCCTGTTGATGTGGGATTTGTGTCGAACACACGGTGCAGTGTTGCTTCCTTCTACACCTCTGTTTCTTTTTCTAACTTTTCCCTCCACTGCTTCAGAGAGATGCACAAGTGGGAATCACACCTGTCCCTTCCTTTCCCCTCCTTTCCTTTTCCTGTACTTTGCTGCTTCAGCTGCTCAGGAGCTCAAGATCTGTGTTGTTTTGGTGTTTTGAAGGGAGCCATGACCATTTCAACTGGGGGGGGGTCTACATTTGTTCCCTTTAACAGACAAATATTTAAAGGCTTATGTTTCAACAAAGGATTTTAGGGATTTTAGTCCAAACAGAACATAAACAGATTAGAAAATATTCCAATTTCTTCTAAAAGATGCTAAGCACCTTTATTATTTATCTGATAAAATTCTTAAAATTTTAACTGGATTCCTTTCGGTTTGCTGCCTTACCTCCCATGGAAATCCATCAACTTGTCGTGATATTCATGAAAAATGTGTGTGGTTGCTTTGTATCCGCTAATATGGTTAGTCCCAAATGTACATGTATTCATAATACAGGATACTTTTTAAGTAAAGCTATCAAGCTTTCATTTAAAATGCATGATGATGTTTTTTGACCCGATCGTGTGCTGTGTCCACCAGGAAGGCATCAAACTCAGGCTGCAGGCTCCAGCACTTGGCATGCTTCAGGAATAATCTCTGTCATGGTGCTACAGTCCAATAAGCTGCTCTGTAGCTAATAGTGCAAAGTCACAGCCAGCCAAATGTGTTTTTCTGTTTTGATGTGATCAACAGTGCCTCTCTCAACAATACACTAATTAAGCCATCTACATGGGAAACTGTTTTTCACCTTGCTCGCTATATTCAATGTCTGCCTGACAAGTCACATGCTCAATCTGTGTCTGGTCTCACTTTTTATCCATCAGCTAATCTGATGGATACATTGACCTCAATAAGCAATTTATCCAATAATAATGAAAATAAAGATGAAAAATATGATAATTGATAGTGATATTTGTAGACTTATATGAAAAGCATGTTTCCATTGAAGGTAAATGAGTCCATCGTTGCTTTCAGATTGTCTAAAAACATTTTAATGCAACTAAACTTCAGCTCTTCAGGGTACACTCATTAGACCGTCTCTGTCTCTCTCTCTCATACACACACTTGCGCGCGCACACACACACACACACACGCAGCAGTACTGTCAGTCTCTTAATGGCAGCGTGTGTTTACCAGCCATCAGCAGTGGTTATGGTGATCAAAGACAAAGGCTGGATATCACATTATCACAGTCAGGAGATCAAACACACCTCCGGGACACACAGAGACACACACATGGTCTAAGGCTGCAGTTAGTTTCTGTGTTTTAATGAGTGTGTTTTATGAACTGATGGCTAAATGATGGTGGTTCTCTGTGCTAAATGAGCCCTGCACAGATTTTTATGGCCTTGACCTATTTCTTTGTGTCATGTGTGTTTGTGTATCTGTGCACACTTTTCTTTAGGTGCTTTCTTGTTTGTACACATGATATTTGTGTGTCCATTTCTAACAGAAGGGGGAAAAGTTACGTTTTGAACATTATCATTTGGGCTTATTTTGGTTTAAGATTTTTTAAGATGGAAATTAAAGTTTTTTTTAAAGAATTTATTTTCCTTTGGTTTAGAAGAAACCTTAAAATTCACAGTTGGTGTTTAAATGTAATTGCAGTTTTAAGTTTTATGCAAAGCGACTGATATTTAAATTGAGGTGGGACTCGAATTGAAGAAAAAAATCTTATCAAAGGCTTGGTAATTAATTAATCTTGATTCATCGCATATTAATCGCATAACAATAGTTGCCTCAAAAAGCAAAATTGGATTTTAGTGGACGACTGAATCAAGTAGACAGACATTATTATAAACTCAAGCTTTCGGGATTGTCTCAAGCTATGTCAATGTCTCAAGCTCTAGGAAAGAAAAAGAAATAAAGTTTCCCATGTCAAAAAATAAACAGACCTAAAGTTAAAGCGCCATTTTAAGTACTTTAACTAACAGCTGTTCTCTAATTAAGAGTCTACAACATGTTACAGTACTTTAAACTTTTTAAATGTTTCTGTCCAACTCCATCAATAGGCATTAATATCTAATAAGCCAGGATGGGATCAGCCAGCAGCAACTTTGAGTCTGGTCATAGAGGAGAGGTGAACATCTCCTACTCTAACAGTTGCAACTGATGCTGTGTGAGGACCGAGGCTTTTGAGTGCTTTTGGGTGGGGGAAGGGCCTGCGGCAGCACCGCTGCTCTTTGAGAAGAGAAAACGTTATGTGCTTTCACGTCAGTCTCCGAAGGTCTCCAATAACACCAGAAAAAGTCTCTAGATTTGATGCTAGTCGTTTTTTTTTTTTAAATAGAATATCAAAAGCGGTCTGAAACACGCTAAATATAACGCCAAATTCGCTAAGTTGGCAACACTGCGTTAGCTGAGCTCTGACGTTTTGCATCACTGTAATCTATGTATCGGAAATCGTGCACTGATAAATGTTATGCGTTGTTTGGAATGTAAATTGTGATTTAAATGTGTAAATGTTTTTAACCCGTTAATTTTTGTGTAATTAATCGTAATTAAGTCATTAAAGTCCCACCCCTTATTTAAATGATTGGCGCATTTAAGTATAGATTTTCAGAATGTTACAATTATAAAGTGAATTGTTTTAAAATAATCAGTTGACTGGGGAAATTTCATGGTTGTTTACTAATATCTTATGATTAAAAATAATTTGCGACCTCCTTAAGCAAGGTTGTCATTTGATCTAAAATTAGAAACACTACTGAAGGGATTGTAAACTTCTGAGTGAAAATTTAACATTTTGCTGATCTATAACACAACTAGTTAATTTGTATCATGACCAACCTGCAAATGTGAAGTACAAGGCTTGAATTGTTGCTAAAACAAAACAAGCTGTCTAAATCTAAGCATGAACCTTACCTGGTAGAATTCTTAACTTCCATTCTTACAAAAAAAAAATTTGCTTTGATAAACTCCTTTCACAAGATTCAAGAGACTGAAATCTAACAGTAAGCAAGAGTTATTACAGTAGATGTTGATGATTTAATATATGTTAAAATTGATTTCAGGTGTAAATATGTTGCATTATTAATTAAATAGTTCCATTGATACTTTATCAGGTGGAAACAGCAGGTTTTATATATAAATTTTTCTGAAAAAGATTACTAAGCAGCAGAACCTATTTTCTGCTTTAAATGAGTCCCGTTAATTTTAGTTTAATAAAGTCTGTCCCATCAGACGGACTTATTTATTCCTTAAATTCCTTAAATTTTCATTTTGTGACACAGGTAGATGAAATTGTGAATATTTACCAAACTGTAGGTTCCTATGTCCCTAGTTCCCAATTAATTGTGTGTTCTGCTCTTTTGGTGAATAAACTCATCTCTTACAGAGAGTGCTACCAAGAGACTCTTAAATGTAAAATTAATTTTTCTCAATGCATTTTGGCACAGTATAACATAGTTTTTTTAAATAAGCCGTTAAGTATCTTGCCCCAGAGATTGCAGCTAAAAAAGGACCAAAACAGCCACATTCACTCTCCAATGTGGATTGTGTGAACCGTGCCTTCAGATGGAATTTCTTGAAAACAGCATTGTAAGATTAAAAGAACCAAGTCGGCTAGGTCCCATTTCAGCTTTCATCAGACCAGAGTTTAAATATTAGTGAAGTACCTCTGAGCCAAAGATGAAAGCCTGACACTTTGGCTTTGTTGCTGTTATTTTTGCTGTAAGGTTGACGGGAGTTATGTGCTGACTAAACAACACCCCACCTCATATTTTCTATGCTGATATAAGGAACTATGAATCATGCCGTTAGAAAATGAATAGAAACTATTCCAAGGTGGATCATTTCTCTTGTAGTCATCTGACTAAAAACGACATTATGCTGTTAAGACTTTAGCTGGTCTTGATGAACAATGGGCAGTTTTGAGTTACTACCATTCATCACTCAAGCAGGCTTAATGCCCCTTTCAAAACTACCAGCATGACTTAACACTTGCATCCCTGCAGTGGGATCATTTTGATCCACCCCCCGTCTGTCCCTGAGGTGGGTCAAAATGATCCAC
>JBBBVU010000017.1:22633696-22646596 GCA_037177055.1 Atherinosoma microstoma
CTGGACTCCTCCTGCCATTTTTTGATGAAACCTGAATGCATAGCACATAAGATATTCTCTTTGCCTCCATCGGTTTAACTCCACCTGTGGAGCCTCTACTTAAGTCCATCTTCCTCCTCTTCCTGTCATCTTTCATCATTTCTGGTGCACTACAGACTCCATTAAAGCATGACAGTGTGAAATCCTACATGTACAGCAAACACAGGCTCGTAGTTCAAATGAAGAAAAAAAACATATCCTACTCTAACCAGTTCTGAAAAGTACTCTTCTTTTTTTTTATCTCACCTGTCTTAAACTCTGTGATTGGCTAAATGTTTCTGGGAAGTTGAAATAGCATTTTTTTCCAAAAATGCATTTATACAGGCTTGAACTTATGTTGAAAGGAGTTGGTGTTTCAGCTGCTTCAAATGACCACTGAAGTCTGGGGGAGAACCCAAATTAGATTAAACATTTGGGCAAGGCAAGTTTTTTCAAGTCTCTCCTAAAAGGCATTGTTAGGTGTTTGCAGTGTTGCACACATGCAGAGAAATTAGTAAAATGTAAATGTTGCATCCTTAGTTACGTCATGAAGCCTTCCAGCCAACCAGCAACTGTTATTACAGTGGCTGTATTGTGATAAGATGCTTTCAGACCAGAATCGGTGTCCTATATTCAGGTTTAAAAAAAATATTTTAATTGAATTTGCAGAAACAAACATGGGCAACAAGAAGAAATCTGACAAAAGACAGCTTAGGAGTCAAAAAATAATAATACAAGCAACTCAGTGCAAGGATCACTGGGAGGACATACAGGCAGGAACATGACTAAATATGACACGACACAATAAAGCTAACATCAAAACTGAGAGAAGAAAAAAAACTAGGTCAAATTTTACAAGAACTCAAAAAAACAAAACAAAGAGTGAGCAGACATAAACAATCAAAGGAAGACGAGAGAAGACGGAAGATCCAGGAAAAATGTAAATACAAAGAAACATATGGGATGAGATCAAACAAAATGAAAACTCAACAGTTAAGCCAAATCACAAATGACTTTTTTTTTTAAACCATTTAGATTTAAAAATCAGATTAGGACAATCTTATGTTTGTAAGTAAAATTTATTTATGTAGCACTTTTCAGAGAAATCTCGCAAAGTGCTTCACAATATAAAAATACATAAAAATACAAAACAACACAACAATATACATCAGACAAAAAAAAAAGTATCCAAGATAGAAACAGTAAAACATTTAATTAAAATCCAACATCAGGCTGGTTCAAATGCCTGCCTAAACAAGTGTTTTTTTTAGTTGTTTTTTAAAAGTCTCAGCAGAAGAGGCTGCTCTTAACTCACAAGGAAGTGCGTTCCATAATTTTGGGGCAATGACCTCAAACGCTTTATCTCCCTTAGATCTTATGTTTGTATATTGTGTCCATTTGGGATTACTCGACAAGAAAACGAAGTGAAATGCATTATAATCCTCTTTTCATGGTGGTAGAAGGCAAAGTAGATTATAAAGAGTGTTCTCTGTTTTTAAAGGAACTTGCAGTAATGACACTGCTAATGCAGGGGAAGGGATGCTACCAATTGACCCCATACACTCTTATTTAAGTGTATGTGGGGGGAGTGGATAAGAGTATTAAAATGACAGCTGCATTATCAATGCCTTTAACTGAAAAGGTAATGCGCTCCTTGTTGGTGCGTTTTCAGTTCAAGGCTTATTTTAGATATAATTAAATCAAGAAGGGGGTGAGAAAATAATAAAATCAGTAGGTTTAATTGTTGGAATACAAAAAGGTGGCAGAAGAAAAGGAAAAATAAAGATTAAGGACCAGCTAGAAATGGTTGTATAACAAAATGCACATATTTTAAGGATACCACCAAGATTATATCCTCATCTATGTCGGCTTATTTAAAGACACAGTACACACAGAATAATGTAAACCACCAAGGAGGAAAATAGCACCCATTTTGAAAACAAATTTAAAAACCTTGTTGCAGAATTCCCAGTATATTCAAACACTTCAGTAATATCTGTTTCTCTGTTTCGGCTCTAGGAACATTCATTTGTATTTAATTGGATTGAGATGCAAAGAAGCAGAGAGCGTGGCACCGAAGGGGGAGGGATCCAGTGATAAATGGCACAGACAGCAGCTTTGACAGGAAACAGCATCTTACCCTGCAACATTCAACCTCTGTCAGGAACATTTACACATAGAGATGCACTGTGTTAAGCTGTGTTACAGAGGGAGTGTTGCTAACAAGGATGCTACCAGGTCATCTTCATCCCACAAAAGGTTTAGTGTAGGCTTTTAATTGACTTCATTAAATCACCATTACACACTTTGTAATGCTTTGTGCATGTGTGCTAATCACTGTAAATTCTGGTTAACTTGGAGGAAACCTTGAAGGGCACCCATGTGTGATAGAAGTGTCACCAAGTGGATATAATGAAAAGGTCACCCTGAAAGCTATACCTCTAACAAAAAACTTTGATTAGGGTTTTTTAGGCAGAAAGTTGTCCCATTTTAAAATCTAGCCCATAGCTCATCCATGGGAGCAGCTCATTATGTGCTATAGTCACATGTTAAAGTAAAGGTGGCTTTTTGGGGCTAAAGTAACAAAGATGGGAGCAAAACCGATGCCCTAAGCTCATCATGTGGCTTGTCTTCATTGGAAAGGATCAGTCTTTGCAATTCTTCCTCTCAAGATCCAGTTAACAATTAGAATAAATTCTCTCCTCTGTCAAACAAAGGGCAAAATACTTCTGTCCAGCACAGTCTGTAACACAGTTTAACGCTACTACTTCCTGTTGCAGTAGTCTGCAGGGTAGCTCCTGCAAACTGTAATGGGATCAACACAGTGAGCATAATCCCTGCGCTTCTGGCACTGGAAAATGAGTCAACTGCCTTGTGGGTGAACCTGCATCTCAAAACGCTACTTATGCAGCATATGGTGTAAAAATAGTTGCACCTAAAGCCACAAAATGCATGTACAGACCTGAGTGGACGGATTGATTAACAAAACAATCAGCTTCAGCATCGTAGACTCGGAGGTCATAACGGAGACAAATAACCTAAAGGTCTGTAGGGAAATGCATTCATTTTTCTCTTTGGCTGTAGCATGAGTCACGTCTCCAGCTGTTTTTTATATGTTTGTTTGGAAATTGTGTATTGGAAAAGTTATTTTATGTAAATGGAGGAAAATTTAAACATTCAGTACATTCGACATGTTGAACATTTCCCCCACATGACTGATCACATAAACCACTGAATATTTAGCTTCAATAATGTAAACTGCTGCTGCTTCTACTGGTTTCTCTTTTCAAGAGTGCATGTTTCAGATTTGCAAAAGTTCTTAAAAGATTTTCTTAGTTTAAGTGTAAGAATCCCTGATGCAACAACAACCCAGAAAAGGATAAATCAAAAGTGCTTATCTGGCTTTTGCATTTTTTATGGCCACTAGTTCAGGGATATATGTGTGGTATTCAGCTGGTTGAGAAATACCATTTGAGCCACTGAATGAGTGTTCAGATCACCCAGTAGTTCACTGTGAAATGGAATCCACAGGGTGTTCAGCTATGTGAAAAACTCAAAACCAGAGAAGGCATTTCATATAAAAATAAAGAGCAAGATTACTCACTGGTCAAAGCATCTGGCTTCACTTTATAAACAGTTCAAATGTGTTTCTTTGTAATCAATGTTCTCTGTATTGTCAAAATTTAAAAGGTTATCCGGAAAAAATTCAAAACTATATTCTCATTTAGAAAACAAGGGATTATAAACATTCAAAGTAATGTTGATGAGGAGCAATCATTACTAGCTTTTAATGTGTGAAATAAAAAGATTTCTTGTGATTGCGCGAGCGGCATGATTCAGTCGTCCATCCATTAGGTGCCGTCTACGACGGTGGCATTAGACTGTTTTAGAGGAATTTTGTTAAAGGATGTTGCATTCGACATTCCCAGAGCAGAAGACGGTGAGTTCCATTCATACAATGTAAAATGTAACACCTGTAGTTATAGATACCTTCTTCATGCCACACCTCTAACTGCTGTATCAAAACGCAGCACTTATGTTTTATCCCTCCAGTTGCAAAGAAAATGAATTTGCATTGTATCGTACCAGCTAAAAGCAGAGAGTGTTTTGTGGTTTTGAACACAAGAGCATCTAAACTGGCTGAACAGACAGGTCATTATGTGCTTGTGAAATTTCGAGCTTCACCCGGCAACTGGCTAATTAGCCTGTTATGGCCTGCTAATAGCAGGGCACTATGTAGAGATATAAGCTGAAAGGACAATAAAAAAAACAATTACTGAAGTTGCAAGTTCTGTTATTGTTGGTCTGCTTGCAGCACGTAAGGAGCCAAAAACTTCCTCTTATGGTGTGTAAGTTTAACAAAGGGGCTCCTGGTATGAATTTGTATAGCTGGTTGTGTGAGTGAGCTTCTACACTCTATGCAGTAACTCAGAGGAACAAATTACCAAGGATTTCATGTCGACCCACAATGTTCTGCTACATAATGGAAGGCAATAGCATGGATAACTGTCCCCCCATGGAAAATTTGATCACAGCCATTCTCTTTGCTCCCTCAACATTTTTATCCCAGCACTCTGTTCTGGCTCAACAGTGAATCTCATTTCATGACACAAAATCGCAAAGATGGGGAAAAGACAGGAGTGGGGTCTGGTGGTGTGTGAGACTGAGCGACAAGGTTAATGAGACAAATGACACATTTTTCATTTAATGAGGCAACTAAAGTGATTGAACACTGTAAAGCTTATGTAGATGTTCAACTTATTCCACATAAATTTAGCTCAAGGGTTTGTCATTTAAGTGAACAAAGTATGAATCGCTTTGGTAAATTTGAATTTTCTTTCAACCAAAAAGTACAGTGGACAGATGGTGCTGTCCTCACACATTAAAATTTAACACCGAGTTCATACCTGACAAAACTGACACGTGTCCCAAGAGGGCTACTGTTACGGTTCATATTTTAAACATGTTTCAAAGAATTATACAAACATTTGGACCTTACATTGACATAACAGCTTTTTGAAAAACATCAAAACTTGTTTCTTCCCTTACTCAATTCGCTTCCCTCACTGACAACTGTGACACTGGTTTTTGTCCTGTGATCCTTTCAGAGGAAAAGCAAAAGGAAGAGGTGGAGGTGGAGGAACAAGAAGAACTGACAGGGAAAGATGAAGAGGAACGGCGCATAGCAGAAATGGGCCGGCCCATGCTGGGAGATCACGTCAAACTGGAGGTCATTATTGAGGAATCGTACGAGTTCAAGGTAAGGCTGGGTATGTTTCTTAGACCAGAAACTCCTGATCTGATCAAATTGGAGTAAAATAAATTGCACTCAGTGTGGTCTGTGAGCATTAGCTTAAAGGTTTTCTCCAACTCTGACACTTGAATTTGTTAATCTGTCAGTATTTTAGGGCTACGTCATTGGTTAATTTCTTGTAATAAGACAACATTCCAGGTGACAACAAATCCCTGTTGGATTAAAATTATGATCCCAGTTTCTTTTTTACTTTAGAAAATCCCTCATGCAAGCCTGTACTTCTGTGATACTCTTTGGTTTTGGTTATATTAAAACATTCTTACAATGCAACAGTCACCTTCATGTATGCCATTTCAAAGGTTGCTATTACATGTAAATGCACCAGATGTTAAAACTATCCTTTACTAGTCGGCCGTAGGTTGAAACATAATTTGGTTGAGGTTAGAAATCCAAACTACCTGGTGAAGCTCAGAAACGGACTGTGGTTTGGGCTAAAATACATTCTTCTTACAATGCAACCTTTACCATCATGGACTCCCTTCTTGTAGATCTTCTCATGACCAGAGGTCACCTATTTTTTTCAAAGTAATTTTGTTGTGTATCGGCTTTCATGCACCACCGCCACATGGGCAGGTTTCATACCTGTGCAGAAAGTCATCCTCTTGAGGTAGTCGCTGTTACTCTTTACTCATTCATACCGATCAAACAGGAGATGTAAGCTCTATTAGTGTATGCTTCAAAATAACTGGCTGGCCTTAAAAACAATCAGCTGAGTGACACAGCATGATGGTAGTTGGTGTTTTCTGGCCTACTTTACACGCACATGGCATTTCAGCTCTTTGACTACCTACATGTTTGGGCTCAGAGATGCATCAGCGTCTACTCTTGATTTTGCCTTCATAACCTCCAAACAGGATGCAGTTAAGCAGGGAAAGGCACATCAGTGCTTCGTCAGCCTGGCAGTGTGTGAAAAGGACTTAATAGATAGCAAGGTGTCCCACAAAAGTGTTTTTTTAACAACCTGGGAATGTGGATGGGTTTGAATACAAATAGAGGTCAAAGCTTATTTACAATACCAAACAATTTAAAAAAGAGATGTGGTGAGCTAAGAGCAGGCAGGATAAGAAATTACCACCAGATAAAGCATGCCATGTTTTGTAGGAGAAGCAAGACGATGTTAGTTGGACAAAAATGGTGAGCAAACAAACCACACCATCCCAAACCCAAGCCAGGGTCCATTATGTTTACATAAGGAGATGGAACGAGAACCACAGCCTGTATTCACAACCAATGTGACACTACTTGGGTTCTGCTGCTTCGAAATTTAAAAAAAATGTTGTGCAGATCGACATACGCTTACAAAACCTGCACAAAATCACCTCCCACATATATTGTAGTCACAATCCGTTCAGATGCATACAGGAAATAACTGTAATATGTGTGCGTTGTTTCCTTGTGATCTCTCTCCCACGCAGCCTCTTAAGACAAGCTTAGATGTAATTACCATCCATGTTACATATTGTGTGTCTGTGTGTCCTAATGCATGTTCTTTGCTGCCGCTCCACCTACACTCGCTGTAGACAGACAATTAATAACTCGAAGTAATAGCTTGCCACTTGACAGGATAGCATACTTTGTCAAGTGCTTCAATGCATGAAATTATGCTTTGGTGTGTTCTGTTGGGAAGTGGATCCAATAGTTATCTGAAGTGCTGCCCATTGGCAGATAATTGAGTGCAATAGTTTGATGCTTGAAGAATACTAAAGATTATAGCTAAAAGGTTTTTTGTTTTTTATTAATCTGAGATTTGTTTTAGTGTCAGATTGTAAATGGAGAAAACAATGCCAGAACTTAAATGTTAACTAAGACAAAAAGTACCTAATTGTGTTTCTCAAGAAGGAAGTTGGTTTCTTTTTGCCTGTAATGCAACCTATGGAGCTCATTCTTTATATATTTATTAAACACGCTGTCTTTTTTTCTAAACTAAAATGATCTGATTTTAAAGAAAAGATGTAATGTTTTGTTTTCATCAACAGTTTTCAATGTGAAATTTTCTGGCTAAATGTGAAATAACATCCAGAAGAATCCTGCTTTTGCTTCAAAAGCTGCTCTTAAAATACCCTAACGCCCATTATATGTGTGCACAACTAAACAGAGTGAGAGCTGACTTGTCACAAACAGGCCAGTTTAAAAATTTGGTTGTAATCATATTCTGATTTAATCCATTTTAACAGGTTTCCTACATATGCGATAAAGGTATTTCTTCACTTTTTCCTCCTTTTTTAAAAACAAAAGAAACATGAGTGGGAAGAGTTGGGATGGTAAGTTTAACAGTGTTGAATTATAGGTCAACGCCAGGTTGACAGTCTCTTTACTCATAGCTGTAATGTCACTGGGGTTTGTATGAACCCATCCTGGTAATAGAAAGCACATTCATTTAAAACCAGCCCAGCTGAGTCTTATTTGATAATCTGGTGGAAGCAATAAGACCTGACGCAAACAAGATAAAAATAACAGCGCAGCATAGAAAAGGAAATACTGTTTTACAAAAACCTAGCTGAGCATGGGTTAACAATCCACATACAAAAGGCAGAGTAAAGCTGGTTGTGTGGGTCCACAGCAGCAGCAAGGCACTATTTACATCCCTAAGCTCCATTCAACACAATTATTATTCCAGTTTCTCTCTGTAGTGCACAAAAATAGTGCAATCCTTTCCGCTCCACGTATTAGTGTGTATAAGTGAGTTTGTGTTCAGGCTGATGTGGGCGTTATCTTAATCTGTCAAAGTTCCTTCTTTAATGAAAACAAAAGAGATATAAATACTAGAAAAATAAGGTAACAAGGAAGAGAGCAAAGAAAAGAGAAAAATTGAGAAGTTATGCTTGGAAAGTTGCTGAAGTAAATAAATTCAGAGGATCAAAGTTAATTTAGACTTTATACTCCAAATGGTCTAAGAACTGGAAAATGCATGAGAAGAATAAGTGTAGCCCTTAAACAGCATACTGTACGTGTTGGCTGAATTTACAGACTTTACGAGTTATACTGATATTTTTTCAAACGAAGTATAGATTTAGACAATAAGGTACATGTTGATACAAGTATATTAAATGTGTCTTCTGTAATGCTTGAGTGTGCTTTTCCTAGCATCACAGTTCTTCCCCTGCCTCCCCCCTCTGTCAGAAACAAACTGAGCTGCACATGTTGCCAGCTTGAAGGCTTTAATTTTCAAAAACAGACACTTCCTTGGACAAAATGTGACTAATTCCGGATGAAGAATGTTCCAAGTGCATCCTCATGAGCATGTAGATGCCTCCTCGCTCACGTCTCACTGCCCTACGAAGATGCAGCTCTGTAAACCTGGTATACCCCGGACTAAAACTTTTCCTGGCTGACCAGCAGTCACAATATTAAAGTAAATAGTTGTTGGCTCTCTGGTCTATGTGACAGTGGCACCAAGACTTAAATCACCTAGAAAAGCTAAGGGGGAGTTGAAATTGTTTCTTGTTGCTTTACATACATGAGACAAGTTATCTGTGTGTTCTTTTGCAGAATACAGTGGACAAGCTCATAAAGAAAACCAACCTGGCTCTGCTGGTAGGAACCAACAGCTGGAGAGATCAGTTCATTGAAGCCATCACTGTAAGCGCAGGTAAGCCCAATGTAGAGATGTATCATGTGTGAATATGGAGCTCCTTCATCCACCTTTTGAATTGGATGGAGACATTGGAGGTGGTTTTATAACCTGTGCGTGGCTTAAAAATTCCTTTGTATGGATGGCTGCTGTTTTATAGTTTGCCGAGCTCTGTGGTGTCCTGCATGCTCAAAATCCTTGTAACCTAAAATAAAGACAGAAGAATAGGTTTTGTATACGTGTGTGTTTGTAGATTAGAAAGAAAAGTCTGTGGTGTTGAACAGTATGTGATTTATGATTTACCTCCCAACAGCTTTAGAGTGTCCAAAACTGAAATCCCAAACTTTCAGAAGATTAAATTTGCCATGAAAATACACTGCTGTTAAAAAATCATCCCACCCACAGCTGATTTATGCCCCTTTAGCACAGAGTTTGCAGATCCAGGCCAAATCCAAGCAAACAGTTTGTTTGTGCCAGGCCTGCCACAAACAGACTGTTTATCCATGTAAAGAAAGATATCTTTGTTAGATTTATGTATATGTATAATATATAGGTATATAGCTGCTGGTGTAAATTTCTTATCCTTTTTTCTTTTCTTTTACTGGAACCCACTTCAGTTCTTTGGGTTTTTATGGTCTGTTTTTTCTCATTATGTCAAAACACAGTCTAACTAAAAATGACATGGGAGGGGGGCAAAAATAAAGCATGTCCTTATCTTGATCTGAAAAGACAGGAATATTTCAAACCAGTGCTACATCACTGTCAAAATATGCTCCAAGCCAAGATGTCACGTGAGGATGGAGAAAGAGCAGCAGAGAATATTGTATGCGAAAAGCGTCCGACTGAGAGAACGAAATATTTTGGAAATGATGATTGAAGATAAAGTGAAAATGCTATGAAAGGTGAACAAATCAGCAAAGGTTCTTGGTTAGTAAAAGGACTGAAGAGAAAAGGAAGTGGATAAGCATAAATTCCCAGCAGAATCTTCTCAGCTACAGTCAGCAGCTGCACAGTTTGGTGTAAAGGCCGTCACTAGGGAGATGGATTGCCTGGAACTGTTTAAAAGCAACTAAATCCGCCTACCTTCATGGCAGGGAGCAGTAACTTCCTGAAAACTTAAAGACAATGTATACCTTGTGGGTTTTTCCCTTTCCTTTGCTGTGTTGCATAGTGCTTTTTGTGCATTTAAAAGGTCTGAAGTTAACACCAAAGGGAGCTAGTCTTCCCCTGAATACTGCTCCTGAACTGTCATATTATCTCACTCGTGTAGATCACCACAAAAAACATGTTTTGTTTTTTACTTTATATTCCCGTAGAAAATGTTAACACCACATATGGGTTTGTTTAGGGACCATATTATATTCTCATTTGTTTTGATGTTATCCTGGGTGAGCTGGTTGCATAGACCCTGAATTCTGACTTCAGGCCTGTAGGAATTTACTTTAAGTGTAGGACCAGCCTCTAAATTCACACCTCCTTCCCTTCTCCACTAGATTTGACCATTTTTAATAAAATCTAACCAGCCGGCTACCGTTAGGTAATGGAAGAGCATTCCTTACCAACATGAAACACATAAGCCTGACATTATAGTCTGGCTAACTATTAAATAACCTCCTGAACTAATATATATGAGCCTAAAATGGGCTCTTTAACTTTGATTTGAGGTTAATTAAAAAAACCGCAATACTCATAGATAAACTTTAATGTCATTTAGATCTAAAACAGATATACTTGCTGCTGTTTGGGTTTGTCAGGCTGTTTTCAGACGGCTAATCTAACCAACTTCAGATTCATTATAACAAGAGAATGATGTAAAACTTTGTATCTAACTTTTTTTATGGTTAAGTTGCATAATAGATTAATGGCACAGTTCATTTACCAATACTTGAAACAGCTTTCCTACGCTGAATCCTTGACCAGATTCCCAGTTGTAATGAAGCTTTAAGTTTGTAGTTTAGCAACATCCCTTGTAATGGTGGTCGTTCTTGTTCATCAGTTAATTGTACATGTAAGTTAGTTGGTTCTTATTCCAACATGAAGAAAACTTTGTTCATTTTGCAGCCAATTTGTTTACTTTTTGTTCTGTGATGTAATTATTTCCCCAAATAGTTGGCTATCTGAATAAATAAAGTAAAATACGATCGGCAAGAAGCTAATTAATGCACTTAAAAGGTTTGGTCTCATTACATTGTAAATTAACGTTAAATGCACAGCTAAATTATAAAAGAAAAAAAAGAGAGAATCATGCAAGTTAGTGCTGCTGGTTTTTAATCTGTTTCTGTTGGAGCATTGTTTGGCCTACTCGGAGACTTCAGTGTCTTAAAATGACTTTATCCTGTGAGTGTCTGTGCTTTGGTTTGCCAGCCTTTGTTGGCGAGCTGATGCCATTAATGAAAAAGCTTGTCTTTTCTCTCTTATCTGGGATTAGCTTGTCTAGGCTGACAGAGTGCTCTGAAGAGGGAACTGTAAAGAGGGGGGGGGTGCAGTCCCCCCCCCCCCCGTCAAAAAAAAAAGGCAATTTCTCTCGTACACACACACCGTAGAGCCAAATGACACTGTATTCACACACTGATTGTCCCTGGGGTTTTCCTTTTGATTATTCTATCATTTATAAACCTTTGGGGCAACCCAAACACACATACACACACAAATGTGCACAAGGTTGGCAGGCAGAATAAGATTCCCAACCAAACTGGAGGTTGATTAGTTCTTTTTCAGGGCCTATAAACCTGAAGCTGGTTACATTGAAGGAATTCAAAACATTTGAGATGAGATTGAGAGCTGATTGGATGCTTGCAGATCAAACTAATAGTTTACACCCAGCTGTGGCAAGGGGGGGTGGGGGGGGGTGCATGATGGCTGAGAAGTAAGAGTGCAACCAGGAGGAAGCTGAAAGAGCTGATGAGACAAATCAACTTCATGCAGAGAGAATTAAACATGAAAGATCCTCTCCTACACTCCCCAACCTCCAAAAATGTTGACACATTCATTTTTTATTTGTAGCATGACAGTTGGCATTTATTACAGCCTGCAATAGTAATGTGCAGTAAAGTTTGGGGCTACAGGCTAGTGAGATCCCTAGTCGTCAACTGCATCTTCGATCATGGTCTCCACCTTACACTATCTGGGTTTTACGTCATTGCACAAAGCCTATTTCACACCCAGCAGGTTATAACTGTTTTTAAGACTTTAGTATTTCCTCTTATGGCTCAGTTAATTTGATTCAGGTTAAATTTAGATTGTTTCCAACTTCTGTGGCACCAAATAAGTTCCTGAAACTCACTGTTTTCCTATGAGTTTTAAAAGGCAACATTACCTCATTAATGTCTAATAAAGTCAATATGAATGCATTTCTACATGGTTAAGTCAGCAAAGATCTCAGTGCAACTGTATTTGCCTTGTGTTATGATATCTCGGCATCAGCCTGACTGTATTTGGTGGACAGCAATGGTTCTCAAAGTCAGAGACTGTAGGAATGGATTCCCACTTGATTTAGTTCAATCCTTATACTGAGCACTAATTCACAGCAAAGTCAACTAAAAGCACTTTACAGACATGTTCAATAGAAGCCAATTCATTGTGATCCTATAAAAAAAAAAAATCCACATTAGTCCAATTATGATTGTGTCCATACAAGTCAGTTCATAAGTAATTGCCCAGCTTAGGAAAATGGAAATAATGAGATTATTATTATTGGATGTAATGGAAACTAATCAAGCAAGTCAAATCAAGTGTTTTTTTACTTGTGTTCAAATTACATTAAAATATTTCAGATTTTTTTTGTCATTGTGGCAATTTTGAATGCCTTTGTTGAAGTTTAATGTCTTGATAGTGGTTCTGTCTTTGTGCTTGTTTTGCATTTGTTACTGATTGTGTTGGGGGGGGGGGGGGGGGGGTAAAACCCCTTGCACAAAATTCAACACCTTCTCTAATCTTTCCTGCCCCAAGCCACCTAAATATCACCCCTGAGAAGGAGGTCAAAAATTAATTACTAGAT
>JBBBVU010000017.1:22646696-22663166 GCA_037177055.1 Atherinosoma microstoma
CCCCCCCCCCCCCCCCCCCCCCCCCCCCCCCCCCCCCCCCCCCCCCCCCCCACCCAAAACCCCTTACACACAATTCAATATCTTATATAATATTTCCTGCACCAAGCCATCTAAATATCACACATGAGAAGGAGGTCAAAGATTAATTACTCCTCCTGCGGTATAAAAACATAAATGCATGATGTAGGTTTGAGGAGGAAATAAGGAGACCTTGCTGTGACATTAAGGCAGGCCAGGTCAACTCTCCAGGCTTTGGATCTCAGTGGATGGATAAATGAATTAATGAGCAGGTGGGCAGGTTCAGTCAGCGGTTATGAGTGGTGGAAAGTTGGAGGTAGAGGAGTGAAGGAGATGATAGGTAAAGTAAAGCAGAAGAAAAATATAATGGAGGACTGAATACATTTTCTGGACATGAAAAATAACATTTACATAACAAACCAATGAAAATTACTGGCAGGAAAAATCCGAGAGTTAAGAAAATTGCCTTGACAAAAAGGCTCTTTACTGAGGAGGAAAATGAGTTCAAATGGCTCCAATTGTCACTGAAGGTTTGGGTGCAACAAAAAGGAAAGAAGTTAGTAGAGGGAAAAAAAAATCTCTTAACCTCAGATAAAGTGTTTCATAATCTCACACATCAACCCTCAGGATGCTGTGTTGCTGGTGTACTGAAACCATTTTCAACAGTTTGTACAACTGAGTGTACGTTAGGACTGTCAGTCATGAGTGACATTCAAATTCATCCTTTTCAGTCTGTAAGTGTACTAGACCTTTTATTGTCAAATTTCCCCCGTTATCCAGTGGAAGTTGCCCTAAAAAAAATCACATCCTTTAACAGCCAAGTCTTACCAGAAATCATGAAATAAGAACATTATTCAACATATCCAACACGTATTCGTTTCAGATCCCACAGTTAAACAATCGTTACTTTTTTTTAAAGCCGTTTTGTTTCAGAAAGCATAACACCACATGACGGGCACTGCAACCAATTGGCATCAAATTATACAGTCCATGGCAACACTAGCCATGAACATCTAAACCTAAAAAGTTTACATTTATTCTGTCCCTAACATCATTTTAACTTTTGATTCTAAGTGTTGATGCCATTTAAAGGCACATTGTATAAGAGTTACTGACATCTAGTGGTGAAGATGGGTATTGCAAGTGGTAATTGGACAGTGTCTATCGTTAATGACAATCTTTCACATGCCACAAACAAGTTTTCATCCGTGAGTGGATCCAGTGACCTCAGGTGCAGCGATGACTGCACTACAGGTAACTACCTCAAAAATTTGTAGATGTGTGGTTTCTTCTTCTATGTTCCTTTTTAAGGCGTTACATATCCCAAATGGTGCTTTAGCATCTATTAAACAAAGCCAGCGCTGCAGTTTTTAAAGCTCAATGTTCTCACTTCTTACAAAGTTGTTTGTCCATTCAGAGACACTAAAAAATGGTGGCACAAATATGGCAGCTGCTATATTTGTGAGAATAAAGCTATTTTGTAATTATTTTAGTAAAGTGATTTGAATACCAATAGAAATGCAGTTTTGATTTTGTTGCACACTCCACCTTTAACTCATGTGATGGCAGCTGGACCAAAGTAAATAACTAAGGAAGGAAAATGTAGTCATTACCTTTTTCTGTGTCATGATTGCACCTGCTTTACCTGTTGCATGTCCTATTGGTCTGCTTGTGTTACATTAGTTGCTATAAGAAATAAGAACAATAGCAAGCAAACACTCATGAGAGACAAAAGGTCTGAGAAGCAGTGGTCAAATAATTTCAATATTTTTGAAAGATAATAAGAAACAAAAAGGCTGAAAACAGCTAATCTGCTGACTTGCCTACTAGCTTGCCACTAAAGGGAGAAAGCTGAGTTAACACAAATGAGTAGAACAACATTAACTGGCTGCCTGCTGTTTGTCACATTTAGCTTCAGCAGATCCATCACAAGAGGCGAGAACAAAAACCTCTCCGTACTGTGGTGGGGTGATATTGTAAAAAGAGCATGATTCCATTAGATGAGTGTTAACGTTTCCTATTTGTTCGAATTGGATTTTTTGGAAGACATGTCCCTTCTAGCACAGACACCACGCACACTATTACACAACAAGCTCATGTGTAGATGTTCTGTAACTCAGGGGATCATCCCCTCAAGCACTCACTGCAGGTACAAGGGTTTAAACAAGTCCAGAGCTGCTGTCACCGATACAGTGGTGGATTTAGACCACAGACCAATAAGCTTTGTCTAATCTCATCTTTCTCTCTATCTTATTCACCCTCTTCCATGATCCCGCCTCATATTCTCTTATCTCCTCTTGAAGATATTGGATAAAAAATAAAGATTAGTCACTTGAAACCAGCCTCAAACTTGTTTTCATTTTGACCAAAAACATTAAGATGTCTTGTTTGCCTCATCTTCAGGCTTGAAGTGTTGCATCTAGATATCATGCCCTCATTTCAGCCAAAACTCTGGGGAAGATTGTAGTTTAAAACAACCTTTCTGTTAAGTTTGCAACCATGAAAGGACATTAAGGATCTGCTAAGTTCTGATCTTAAGGTCGCCATATCATAACATCACTTTGTGCACAAGCACACAAAATGCTTGACCATGGACCATGACATTCATCTCAAAGCAGAAAAACAGCATTTAGAGAGCCTTTAAAGTCCTCTGAAATGCCAGCATACTTGTGTGTGTGGGTGCGTGCATGCGTGCTGTTTTCCCTTTTGTGTGGATTTGTCTGTGCCAAGTGGCTAATAAAGACCTTTTTTGAGATAAGCAAGCAAGGAGAGTTCATCCATCATTGTCCATATGCAGGTTGTGACAAGCCTCTGAGTTACAGCAGCATGATAGAGTTGAATCCTGGGTGTTTTTGTTTTTTTTTGTTACTTACACATTACCGCTTGTTTGTTACACATACGATGTTGCCTTGCATTTGATAAATGAGCTCTGCTTTTCTTATTTGTGCGTTTAAAGGATAAGGCATTGGAAGAGTTATGTGTTGCTTTTGTAATTCTTCTGATCCAGTCCACACAGCCCATAAATCAAATATACTTTGAGAAACAGAGAAAATGTTCCTTGCTCTATGCAGAAAAAATGCCCTCTTAACTCAACAGATGCTAATCTTTGGCATCAGTAGTTGGAGTTAACAGGTCTAAGAGAATGCCTGTTGATGCGTGTTCAAAAGGCTGATTAATCAAATAGTTTTAAAGATACAGTGTCTCATAAGGGCATCAGGATGCACATCCTCATGGTGTAGTTGTCTGCGGGGAGGTGGTACTCTGTTCTACTGTGATGTTATGCAGTACACATCAGGCCATGATTGTCCTACAGACATGTAATGATGGAGAGTCATGCGTTAGGAAATGCAAGGAGTTTGATTAAAACTGATCTTTAGTAATATGAGATGTTTTCCAAGCATAGAATGAATTTTTATCACTTAGTAAAGCTAAATTGCCACCTTCTGTTAGACATCCGATTAAATAATAAAACCTCCTGGTGTGTCTGAAGGGTTGGTAAGTGATACTAACCAGGGGGCCAGGGCATATCCTCGATTTCCTAATAAAACCATCATTTTAATGAAAAGCAACTGTTATAGAAATGTATGGATGTGTACCAGCGAGCCATGCGTCACCAGTTGCTCCTTGTTGGAAGCGCATGCCCACAGAGCTGTTCTGTAAGATGGAGTCGTGTGCTCCTCCTGGGAAGTGTGAATCCACATTAAGTTGGTGATTCTGGGAGTCTGTGAGGAGTTGGACATTTATGGAGCGACATTGCAGTTCAGGGAATGGATCTGATGAGGGTCCTTTGATGCACAAGAGTGTGCAGTTTACCACACCAATGGTGTTGGGAAGAATGAAGTAAATCCCCCTCTGGACTGCCTTTTGAATGAATGAAAGCAATTTTTTTTTCCTGAGGGAAGTTATAATGTTAGGGTACACTGCTATATCTTGCAATTTAAATTTATTTTAAAATAACAATGCTTGGGGTGATGTTTAGCTCAAAGCAGCCATCCCATATTTAGAGGCTACAGGTACTCAACGCAGCCAGCCTGGGGCCCTTTGCCGCATGTCATACCCCTTTCTCTCTTACCCCCTTTCCTGTCGACCTTCTGTGAAATAAAAGCCACCAAGGCCTGAAAATCCTTTCTTTTTTTTTTCTCTTTTTTTTTATCTGACACAAATATTGCTGTAATTCTATTATTGTATTTTAATGAACTTCACAAAAGACAACACAATTATTCTGTTCAAACATGCCAGCACTCAAAAATTGCGTAAAAGACTCCAGAGCTCCTGAACTATCCTCCTCATGTGGAAAGTAAACTTATAGCTTATTTATCTCTGCATCTATTTTATTACCATCCATCAGGATACTCAAAATGATGACCAGAAAACATGTTTTACTTCATTTGATGAACATTAACTGAGTGTATTTGAAATCAGGCAATCATTTTCCTGGCTGTCCTCTTTTCCCCTAACAATAGGTTAAGGTTTTTATTTTGTAGATTAATTTTTTTTTTTTTTATTGTGCAGGTTATAGGTCATGTTAAAGGTGAGCAAAGTTTTGAAATTTATCGTGAATTGGACTATTCAAACAGAAGTGTGTTCATTTTTGATTAAGTTTGAACGGGGTTGTTTCATAGCCTGTGAAAATCCAAAATCTAAGAGGCTTTGCAAACAGAAGAAATTCGAGTGCAAAGGTTAGGGGAATGGGTCAAATTGGAAAACATGACCTTTCTGTAGCAAATCTGAGTGCAGAAATTGGAATTGATCATATTTCCATGCATGCACAGATTTTTCTTACCTTACCAAATAAAATATTCTTTTTAAACGTATTGCCAAATCTCAGAACATTCATGGGGTTATTTGAAACTAAAAGGTCTTTTTTAAAGATCATGAAAGAGCCTGACTGAAGGCCGATGGCATCAACAACAGGGCGACAGAATGGGGGAGAAAAATCGATGGAAAGGAAATCAAGGTGAAGAGAGGGATTGTTAGGGTGGAGAATGAGAGGGGAAAGTGAAAGTACAAGATTGATGTCCGACCACTCTACACTCCACTGTCCTCTAATTACTAGTCCACTCCATGTTGTTCAATCACCTGCCTGTTCATCCTCTGTGTGGGTGTGTTATTTATGTTGGTGCGTGTGTGTGTGTGTGTTAACACTCAAGGGAAATGTAGGTAATGTGGCATTCTTCAAAAAACAAAGACGGCAGATAAAAGAAAAGGGCCATTGTCCCCACATCCGTGGATGGATTCATGACAATGAAGAGAACAAACATGCTGACTAAAACATGCTACTCTGCTGTTATTTTCAATTTATATATGGCAAATAATGACTGACTCACAGAATGACTGATTATTTAATTGTTTTATTTGTGAACTCATCAAAGAAAGACTTATGGACTCATTCAGTGATGAGCTGTGTGACAACAGCTCAAAACGTTTGACAGAACAAATAAGACAAATTCAAATGGATTTTCATGGATGGGTGGGAGTTACTTCTGAGTAAAATGTAAAACTGGTTCCTCGCAGGATTCGACTTTAAAGTGACGTTAATGATTTTACGCACTGAGGAGAGTCTCAGACTTAACTGTCTGCTTGAAGCCCTCTGGTGACTGCATGTGTATACAGACAGGATGACGGGACCAGCGGAACATGAATATAAACATGACTGTCGGCGTGACACGCTATATACATATAATTAGCCACACAGCTGTCATACTGTAGTACAGTAGGAGGCGGTGGCTGTTACTAGTAGGTAAAGGGCTGTTTGTTTGCTCAAAACATGAGAAACTCTGGTTTATCTGCGGGACAGAAGAGGCTTTGATGTTTGTGGCCGTGTCTTCAGAAATCCAGTGAGGTTTCTAAGGACCAAAGGGGCTTTCAAAATGTGACTTTTACTTTTATTTTTTCTTAAATAGCTTTTTATTTCTGCCTTGACGGAAATCCTCAGTGTCAGAGAAACATGAGAGGCAAAATTGGGGGCCTGCATTTGAAGATGCACGGACAGGCTGTCTTTTTCTTTTTGTGTGTGTGTGATGTTTCCTTCAGTGCACTGGGTGTGTGATCTGTTTACCTTGGTTTGGGATTTTGAACTCGTATCGTTTGTGTGAATGTCTGTGTATTGATGTCCTGCTTCCAAGAGTGTCATTTTTCTTTGGATCCCCGTTGGTAGAGACACATGAAGCCTGACAAATTATCCCACGTTTTTTTTTTTTCTCCTGTAGTGGAATGAGATTGAAAGGTTGTTTTTGAGCAGCTCTGAGGTTTTGGTCTTTTTTTTTTCTACACAGCAGCTTGTTTGGCCTCGTCACTTTTAAACCCGTGTTTGAGTGTGGACATGTGAATTTGTTTAAACAGACATTGGCATGAAGGTTTCTTACAAGTCTCCTGAGCGCAGACTTATCACTTGAAGCGCTGCATGCAGACATACACACACATACACACACACCTTGCTTGGCTAGCTGCCTGTAGAGAGGAGCTGCAGTCCATCATCTGTCAGACCTTTGAGAATGCAGCTTCTGGGCACGCTCAGTGAGCAGCAAGAGATGAGAGCAATCTACCACCTCTGTGAGGCAAGAAAGAAAGTAATGTGTGTGGCAGATGAGATGTTTCTTTCTCGGGTAAAATATGAGATACCAGATTTATTCATTCCGTTTTATTGTTGCTTTGGAAACATCTTTGTGTACATCCATGTTTTTTATTTTTGCATGAGCTGTCTTTTATGATTTTGTTTGCCTCATAAGGCTAACAACCACTTTGTAGAAACTAGTGAGGCTCACACACATTCACAGAAATATTCGAAGTAACTCACTGTGGCATTTTAAGGGTGACCAGAGGTTGTGGAGGGATAAAGGATGAAATGAGAACTTAATACAAGATATTCATTTGAATAAAGACTGTATCAGCAAAAAGTGAAGAATGAAGAGAGCGAGAGGGACAGAAAAATCCATCTGTCTGAGCATAGATTTTAAGAGACAAAGAGAAAATGTTGCATGTCAGGATTGAAATAGGCACAGAAATTTAAGCCAAATTAGCAATTAGGGGCATTTTAGTGTGAGCAACATGACTCCATGCATAACGTCACATAAATGTCATCCAGATTCTAGTTGAATACTTTAAACGTAGTATTTGTTCGTTGTTAAAGGTTCCAACAATGAGTTCTGCAAATTTTCTCTTGTATATTTTCACTGACTGTTGCTCTAGTGAGTTGGCAGCTGTGCCCAATCCTTCACATGTTCTCTCATCTTGGTTTGTACAAGATATTTTTGATATTGTGACTGTAAAAATGTTGCCAATATCTAACTTATATATAGTAGCTTTCCCAACCTCATAGGTATGTGATGAGTGTGTCAGTGTTGAAGTATAAAACCTTCCTCTGCTGGGTTTACATCAAGGTTGTTGTATATGAGCTTGGTGAGGGGTGAAGCATTAAACAGCCAATGAAATTCTGAATATGAAAAAATGCTGTTTGCTTGTGGGACTTCCTGTGTGCACTCATGCATTTAAAGCATGAGCTGTTGGATGTAGTTTTATAGAGTTTCTGAGGTTAAAATGTTGCTTACGAATAGCAAAACTTAATCTACACCTCAGGTTATGGGAAGGATTTATCAGGGGTGTGCAAAGTCGGTCCTCGAGGGGCACTGCCCTGCAGGTTTTGGATGTTTCCTGCTGCGATTAATTGGTCAACATGCTTGGGCAAAACTTGATAAGCTGTTGAGAGCCACTCAATTAAAATCAAGTGTTGGAGCAGGCAAACATCTAAAATCCTAAAATCTTGTAGCACAGATCTTTATATGACCCAAAATAAATCGATACCAAAAAAAAATTTGTTTGATAATGAACACAGACGGAGATACTTTTTCTCCTTAAGCCCAGAATGTAATTGAAAGTGTACCCACATTTTGAAATTGTAGTTGTTTAATATAGTCAGTGGGAGGATGTAAAAAAAAAAAAAACTTCATCCTCCATCTCATTGTATCAGCACCTTCTACAGCAGTTTTTCCACTGTCACAATTAAGATAAATTACTCATTAAACATTTGATACAATGCTACTCATTCATAAATGTACAGAGTACTGGACTTTACACTGAATTACCCACAAGGCAACCAGTTTGCTCTTTTTTTATTTTTTTTATTTTAATGGTTAACAAAAAAAAGACTCATACAGAGACAGAAAATGAAAAGAGAAAGATGAAAGAGACCGAGGCTGTGATAAAAAGGACACACAAACATTACCAGAAGCAGAAAGGAAATGAGAAAAATGGCTCCATTCAGCCATGACAGACAGTGTGGGAGGGAAGGAAAGCTGCTCACAGTAAAAAGTGACATAACTTGGTTAAGGGACTTGTTTTATAATTCATTAGCAAGTGTGTCTGTGCCTGCTCTTAACCTTTTTATAGTCAATGAGGATATTGCCCTCTGCACTGACCTGCTGCTGTTCATTCATAGTGGATTATTTTAAACATTTATTTTTAATTGCATAAAATAAGATTTGTGACCCCTGTAGGAAAAACTCCTGGCTCTCCTGTAAAATAGAGTACGTCAATCGTTGTGTTGAACTTCCATGCTAATTTTGATATCACAACATACTGAATCTGACTTGGTTTGAATGACTTGGACATCGAGTTATTTTCAGACTTGCATTGAATCCCCATCAAATTTAAGATTAAATGTCTGTCTGTATAAACGGGTCGTATAAATGATTACTGCCAGACAGGGATCACAGCAGCAGCACACTTGACTCATTAAAGGCTCATTAACAGACTTGTGCAGAACTTCACAGCAAACGATTGGAGATCAATTTCTTTTAATCGTTTCATGGTGCACCAAATATTTTCTATTGGGGAAAGGTCTGGACTGCAAGCAGGCCAATTCAGCACCTGGATTCCTCCCCTGCAAGGCCATGCTGTTGTGGTGGATGCTATACTGTATGTGATTTAGCATTGTATTGCTGAAAAATGCAAGGCCTTGCCTGAAAGAGACATCTGGATGGGAGCAAATGTTACTTTTAAACCTCTTTACTTTCCAGCATTGATGGCTCCTCAGTCTGACTTCCACTAAAAGTTATGAAACCTTTTCCTCTTTTAATCTTAACTGTAAATCCTTTACCCTTAAATCTTTCCCTCCCTTCTCCTTTTCCCCTCTTTTCCACCCACATCCTTCTATTCCTCTCCCCTAACTAAACCTTTTACCCTAAACTTCTCCCCCTCTTTTCCTTTCCTTTCTCTGTCAATACAAGATAAAAGGTTTATTTTTAAGTTTTTTACATTTTTTCTCTTGCGGCATTCTGACTATAAAAATATAAAACATTACAGCAGTAAAAGAAAAAGAAAAACACTTGCAATTACCTTCATGCATGAGTATTGATATGATATACAACAAAATACATCTTAGGACTACTCTTAAAACTTAGATCTGTCTTAGGTAGTAGAACTCTATCTTCTCAGTGTGCAGTTCTTGTTTAGTTTGATTGTTTAAGGGCACTTAAATGCATCACCAGCTTTGAGTGAATAGTGTGGCATGACTAAGATGGGTGAAATCGGTGGGATTCATGCAGAAGACACTTTTAATGAAGCTGCAGTTTTATTAATTCATTCAACTTGTTTATAAATGAAGCAGAACAGACTGACTGACTGCTTTGTGTCTTTTATTGAGCTGGAAAAGTCATTTAAATTTGATCTGCTCCCTCATGTCATTAGTTGAACAACATGTACACTTAAACAGAACCTATCACAGCAATGGGGCTGGCTGTAGTTCATGACCTTATGAGGAATCAAACCTGGTCACGGAGCTCAGCATGCCAACTATTTACACTCTCTTCCTCACTTCCAGGTGAAGATGACGATGACGAAGAATGCGGGGAGGAGAAACTGCCATCTTGTTTCGACTACGTCATGCACTTTCTCACCGTCTTCTGGAAAGTGCTGTTTGCCTTTGTCCCGCCCACTGACTACTGGAGCGGCTGGGCCTGCTTTGTTGTGTCCATCTGCATGATCGGACTCCTCACTGCCGTCATCGGTAAACTCTTTACATTTCAACTCTAGTAATTTACTATAAATGTTGAAAATATTCATGCAAAATACTTTTAGAATTTTTTTAATTTACAAATGATAGAAAAGTTGTTTGGTACTGTGCTGTTGATGCTTATTCTTTCATTATTACAGGTGATCTGGCCTCTCATTTTGGCTGCACAGTGGGCCTGAAAGATTCTGTCACAGCAGTTGTATTTGTTGCATTGGGAACCTCCGTCCCAGGTGAGAAATGTGTGAGCCCCATAAACTCTGTTCACAACTCTTTTTCTTACATATCTTAAGGGTTTGGTAAGCCATTCCTGAGAAAGGATGATTACATTTGAACTTATTACTGCTAAACAAATGCAATCCTACTGCAGCTTCACCCCTAAAGTCAAGGAGATGTTTTTCTTATTACCGGATATGAGTCTTTACTTGATGTGGACAAATTCTCAGAAATGAGTTGCACATACACTTCAACCAACCCTCCCACTACCTTTTACCCTGCATAGATGTAGAAAACAAAATTCTTGCTACAGGCTGGCTGTATACATCACCACTAAGCACCTGGTCTCTGAAAATGACTGTGTGGCTTAACTCTTAAAGATTATCTTTTAAATTTTATTACAAACAAAAGAAATTTGATGATATGGCCATTACTTTTTTAATCTTACTAGATAGCCACAGCTTTGTGGGCTCAGACTTATTAGCATTTATTCAGTATTTTACCCACCCCCCACCCCCAATAGTAAAATTCTGCACCAGCTGGTTGCTTGATAATGTTTTAAAATGCTAATTCAACTTTGCTGCTCGGTCTGTTCATCTGGACAACTTGAGACACCAAACCACCAATGAACAGATGTCATTGTATAAACATGTTTGCAAACATTGTTTATTTCAAATATTTTAATAATTATTGCTGTTAAGAAGGTTAAGTTTTAGCAAAGATGTGACTAACACCTTTTTGTCGTTGATATAATACCAATATATGACCAGCATCAAGGTTTTACTCATACTAACAGAAATAGCACAATAATAATAATAATGTGGCTCTTTGATGAAATTGTTAAACTTTTTGTATTGCGAGCTTCTTCTCTTTGGCTCTTTCTCCTTTTTCGTAATCTGATTTCCGGAGTTCAACACTAAAACAAATAGATTTACAGTCCACTCTCAGACCTTTGCGTTCCAAGAATGTATTTTAACCTCACATTGTCCCACATCCTGAACGACAGAATGTGGCATCATATGTGATCTATTTACATGCAGAAAACAATGTAAAGACAGGCTTAACAAGATTGCAGAAACTGATGTTTGTTTTCTTAATTTGGGTTTCTATTACCGCCAGCTGAGGATCAAACTCCACAACTATTCTTTCACCAGACAAAATCCCTTGCTCTTGCAACCAGATCTTGTAGTGATTGTTGTCAGTTAACAGATTTATTAAAGAAAAAACAAAGGGGGAAAGAAATACTTTGTGTGCAAAGGCCTTTACCTTTTTTAGCCTCTTCTCCCTACTTTTTCCCTTCTTCCCCACAAGCATGAATGCCCTCTTTCTCACTTTCTGTAAATGTTTTGTCCAAATCGGACTGAGTTACACTTCTTTCTTTTTTTCCCCCCTGTTTATTGGGCCAATACTCTTCAAACCAGAACAAACATGTAGCTTCCGTGAGAGGATATTTACTGAAAAAATGTGCATGGCGTAACAATGGCTTGTTGCAGACATTAAATATTCCTACAGCTCAGTCCAAAATCTTTTCTTTTGTACTTTTTGCTATGTAGTTTCATATAGTAATTATGTGCATAAGTTCTTCAGGTCTTCATAAATGATTCCCTTCATGCAACATGCATTGACATTTAATGTGGGTGCTTTAATTTGAGGTAATGTCAGAGATTTATTTATTTTCATTTTTTTGGGTATAAACTACAAAAGACAAAAGGAGAATATTCTCATGCTGTGTGAACATCTCCTTTACTTTGTTTATTTGAAAGGGACAGTGTACAATTGCACAATTGCACCAGAGTCAGCCAAAAACCAACTTGCATCTGTAGTCCCTGGGCAGTCCTGAAAAAGGGCTTTAGTTATTTAAAAACAAGGAATGGGATGTAGTTATTATGAATTACTTAAATACTGGTTATACATTTTTGAGGGTAAAATGATCAAATCTGCCTTTTTTTTAATAGCAAAGAGGTTATTCATTAACACACCACTGATTTTTACTACTTTTCTACCGAGTTTTTTTTCTTTTTGTCATGACCCACTGAGTAGTTTTGAGTGTTTCCATCAATTTAAAGTTGGTCCTATTCAATGATTAAATGAAGCATTGCATACCCCAGCATGAAATGCTCAATATATAAGTTAAAACATGCACATAAAGTGTGCAACAAATGAGAGGAACATTTTCCACACGTATGTGCACACACTCTTGTACTGTTGGCACCATGTGTTATTAGCATAGGTCTATTATTCATGTCATGCTCAGATGGTCTCTGTCGTCCTTTTAAGAGGGCTTGGGGATAAACGCAATGTGTTATAAACAGTTGTAAACACGCAAACACACTCATACACGCAAGAAAAAATTTCCACATACCTGAAAAATATGAAGATATTTGCAATCAGCTGCCTTTGTGAGTAAGTACAGCTGCTTTAAACACACACACACACACACACACACACACACACACACACACACACACACACACACACACACACACACACACACACAATGCTTAAAGCTGCAAATGGAAACAAAGTGCTTCGGCCTTTCTGAGTCTCCCTGGGATCTCACAAATATAAACTCTTGCACAAAGAAAACGAGCTTCGGTACTGTGGCTATTACAGTTAATAAAACCCATCCTGCTCCGCGGTTCCGTGATGATTAACCTCGTTTATCACAGTTAGCCAGGTTAACACATACACAAACCTCCTCACACAAGAGGAGGCATGAAGAAAGCAATGGAACGGGAGATTTTAAGGGAATTTGAAAATCAAACTAAGATTTGTTTGTGGTTTGGGGATGAAGCCCCCAATTTTGCCTCTCCTCAATATGTATTTTACTATTTCTTTGTTTTGACCTCAAGAATTTTTCTCAAAACATTTATAGAAGTGATATGTGGCCTGACTTAAATATTGACACCTCCAATACCGGCTATTTATGTTCTACAATAGATTTTTTAAATGTGAAAATATAGATATTTTAGTGATTTGGGGCTAATATCTTATTTATGACTAACTTGAATATCTCATCTGAATTATACGAAGATTGTAGGAACTACCTTTCCTTCCACCTGCCATAGTCATATGTGAAGTTAGGCACACCATAACTGTACAGAAGCATGCTGCTCACTCACTGCTTAGTACTCTATCCATAGTACCATCACATGTGGCACTGAACAGCAACGGTGCGGTGTATGATGTGTGTATAAAATAGAGGTATTGTAGCAATACCACAAATCTCCTTAAACATCTGCAAATCAATTATAACACAGACTGAGGAGTTTATGACGAGGCCATCCGAGGAGGAGGACAGGTGCTGCCAGGGTAAGGAAATATGTCACTCCTGGAGTCCTTTAATGCTGCAGTCAGGTACTATTAAGGTATAGGGGGAGAAAATGTGGAGCTGTGTAGCACTGGTGCCGAATTTTGGAAAAGGGATTTTCATCCGTCTGCTAGGTTTAGGTTTTTGTGTTGATGCTTCCAATAGGAGTTCCTCTCATTCTTAGAATTAAGGTGTCCTGTTTTGTTAAGTATAATAATGAATGATTATAAAACAAATAATTATATAAATAAATGCTGCTGAATGAGTGCAGGTTGAAGTATTGTGTCCCTGAGTTTACCTCATATCAATTCAACCGACCTAGATTTAGGTCACGAGGTAGAAAAGGAGTGTGTTGAAGAGTTCTAATCCCACCTTTCACACTTTGCTTTAGCATCACCTACAACTCCTCCATATCTTTTACTAGTAATTCATCCTAGTGGAGAGACAATGTTGCAGCAGGAGCTAAAACATTAGCAGTGCAAAGGAGAGAACTTGGGAAGAAAAACATAGTTATTGAACTTTTTTCTGTGGGGCAAGCTATATTTCTGCCATCAGTCTTGAGAGTTTGGCAGTTTGGCTCATGTCACCAGCACCTGGGCAAACAAAATAATACTTAACCTTACTGCAAAAACGGGTTCCAACTGCTCCCAGGTTATAATATCTAGACCTTGCCAGGTCAGAAGGGAGAGGTAGTAGATATGTTGTACAAGAACAGGAAGTAGAACTGACGTGCTTTGTGTTAATGTCATGCAGAGATTGTTTCTCTTGAACGGCAAACAGTTTGCCTTTGCTTTCTTCACTCCACGTGGTCATCTTGTTAAGTGTTGCTTGATTTAAAGCAGCAATATTGCCTGAAGGCTGATGGTCAACTTGGTGAATAAGGGCCCAAAATGTATGGAGTTTGTGTGCAACCATGATGTTACCAAAAGTCTAACCCCTCATCTCCATTTCTACATGGTCAAGCTTACTTGTTGATGAGCAAGCACTGTAAAATGATTTCCTGTCATTGTCTACTGTTGGTGCAGCTGGTGCATCACTTACTGCCTCACAAGAATAACTGGCAATATTTCACCGAAAGTGATGATAAAGGGGGTCACCCTATGCATTGGAAATGGAAGCAAAAGGGCTCTTGACAAGGTACACGTTTAACAAGTTGGGGGAAAATGTGCTGGCTTTGTTACTGTCTAGTGGCACAATTAACAAGGTATCCCAAAATGATGTAGCAAATAAAACGTAAGCCAATATTGCACAAAGTTTAACATGCCAGGGAATTTACCAGATTGAGCACATCGATAATCCCCAATGTGTCCTTCCATTTTAGGGGGTAATGGAGAACAGGGGAGCAGAAGAGCTGGAAAGGGGGGAGGTAGACCCTGGATGATTGACAGAGAGGTAGAGGCAAAGGGCAGAAAGCTCTCTTGGGAGACATACTGTCACAGAAGGAGCTGCAGAGTGAAACCTGTTTCACACAGACAGGCCTCTACTGAACATGCAGGCACCCACGCACTCTCCCACTCAATCAGGCTCGCAAGCACTCACAGAGCAACTGAAGCACAGACATGCACTCCTTTGCCAGCTGGTGGAGGCATAGCATCTGATTGGACCCAGGTGGCATCGTTCAGAAACAAACACAGTTTTACTTGTGGGCACTTTATACAGAAATTCTCACACATGCAGGCTTTCAGGCAAACGGAATCAGAGCCTTGACACACACACACACACACACACACATAGTTGAGCCCAGCAGGAATAGCCTTTAAAGCTTTAAGGTGTTTGGGAAGATTTATCTTTTCCTGGACTCTTTCGTTGGTCCATTGTCTCACCCACCGTCCTCTCACCCTCTCCTCCTTCCTTGATCTCTTCTTCCGGCCTTTTTTTTTCAGTCTTCTTTTCCAGTGCCAGCTTGGCTGACATTTCTAGGGAGCCCTTCCTTGTCTTTTGATCCTTTCCTCCTCCCCCCTCCACTCTTTTCTCCATTTTTATCTTCTCTCACTGTATCTGTCAGATAAAAACAAGATGACATCACTTGCAAAGAAAGACCGGCAATTAATTGGAGAAAAGAGTGCTGACCATTCGGCTATTTGTTCACTGAAGAGCCTATTGTTACGATTTGGCAGTGTGCGCTGTGCTTCTGTCAGTACAGTGAGGAGGAGTGTCCCTTTGGAGCTGCTGTAGCTTGGCAAACATGAAACCAGGGGGAAATTTTTGGGACAAAGCAGCACAGTACCGTTTCATAGCCAGGCCAAGATTTGTTTGTCCCTACAAACAAAGATGCGGCCTTGTAAATTATCGATTTTGGACCAAATCCTTCATGTGCTGACTGCCAGGGAATGAATGCAAGCAGAATTAAAGACTGATTTCTAATTTAAGGTTTCCTGTCTAGGAGAGAAAAAAATGTAACTATTCTGTTTTAATGATTTTTTTCATTTAAAAAGAGTCCTTAGAAGTCAGAAATGGTATTTTGAAGTGAGGAGTGTAAATCTCCTTGCATAGAACACTTAGAGCGGCAGAGTGTGGGCATGGATATATGAAACAAGATTTCCTCAGAGATGCAATCCCTAGGCAACAGAAGAATGGTACCAAGGAAGGATTGGGATTGGGTCCATCTCAGCAGAGTTTTCAAACTTTTCTGGATGAATGAATCAGTAAATGACGTTTTGAGCCATTTCCAACCAATGAAAATGTACAAAAATGGTCAATATGGCAATAAAATACCTAAATTGTTCTCATTTAACATGGTTTCTTGTATTTTAGTAAGTCGTTAAAGTCCATTTTCTCTACTATTAGGGTATATACATATACAAGGACACACAATTTGTCCATCAAACTAGCACTTGTCATTTGGCAAGGCAAGTTTATTTGTATAGCACATTTCATGAACAGGACAATTCAAGGTGCTTTACATACAAACATTAGAAAC
>JBBBVU010000017.1:22671877-22684009 GCA_037177055.1 Atherinosoma microstoma
TGAGCTCTCTCCAGCTGGCAAAAGTTAGTCCATTGTTGACTCTTGCATATATCTTGCTCTGTCCCTTTCTCCCTTACTTTTCCTCACTTCCTCCAATAGTGTCCTTTGATTTTGTTGCTGAATCGGCCACGGTGTGTGTTCATAACAGCCAATGTGTTATCAAGTTGTTTGCAGATAATGTGGTGCCACAAAGCAAAGTGCTGCTGTAAAGTGTTGTGCAGGGTCGGGGAAAAAAAAGTTAAGTGCAGTTTGAGCCTTGGTACGCTGCTGGGGAACAACGGCTCCAGGAATGTGCATAATGTTACACCGCTATCAAAACAAGTCAGACGCAGGGTTTTGTAGAATTAGTTCCAATTTCACAGTTGCAGTTTCTTCAATGACACGATTTGACAACTGGGTATACTGTCAAAAATGTGTCCCATGTAACATTGTCCATGGAGTAAAAGTTAAATCGATTGCACAAACTCTTGTCTGCCATCTTGGCACCATTAAGCATGCAGACAGTAATACCAGCATGGCACAAAAACCAGGAAGTATTAAAGAGTTTGTGTCTGGATACAAGTTGGGTAGTTTATCTAAATGCAACTAAAACTTAAGTGTCAAGAACCAACGTGAATGCATTATCGAATATTAGTGAACCAGGCCAGTTTACTGCCCTGCATGCTTTATATATGCATCTGATTCAAATAAGACTCAGGCGTTGCAGAAGCTTTTCAGTGACTCATTCATTTGAAAAAGGAAGCAGGGAGATGTGTAAAACATACAAGGCAGAGGATCTCAAGGGCAAAGATTGAGAAGCACTGATACAAAACGAAAGCACTTGGTACACATCTGAATGTTTACCTTCATGGAGTCAGTCCCCTAAAACCAACATTGTGGGAAGAGCAGAGTATGTTTTTAATAAACTACCTATCTTGTATACAGATGCATTAAACTTTAAACTTGTTTGATTTTGTTCTGCGTTGGTATTTATATGCTGTTCAGGACTCTAGGCACAGCATAATGCATTGCTGCGTATCATTGTCAAAAATACATCACTGCTCTTATCCTCTATAGTCTGCACCTATGATGCAGACCAGAATATTTAATTAGGTTTCTCACTTCGTTCATTCCATTATCCATTCCCAATCACCTGCTGCTGTTCTGCCTCATAATTCATGTATGCTAAACAGAGAAAGCTCAGCCTTGTATCACTGCTCATACACATTAAGGCACAAGCGTTGTTGGTAAGAGTGGGGAGTTTTGCAATGCTGGCTTGCTGTGTAATGACACACAAGGTGCGTCCATTTTGCTTCCGTTACAACCTCCCTCGCCGGCTCAGAGGCATATCAAGTTCTGCCTACGCACTTTCTCACGGTGAGGAAGACACATCAGTTCCAGCTTGAAAGACATATGTGAAAGGGGCTAAAAACTATATCCTCTTTCATGCTGAACAAACAGGAGCAGCGTAATGGAAAATCAGCTGAACTTGTGGCACAGACTTGCTACTTAAATCACTTACTGAATGACAATATGTTGGATAGAGTGCCGTATTCATTACGCTCATAGATTTTTTCTGGTGTCCGCTAAGAAGGACATTAACTTTGACCCCTATTCTACCTCTGAATGTAACAAACAGGAAGGCACTGCGCAATAAAAAAACGTGCACCAGTCGTGGCTTTGACTGGAAGCATAAGTGCTTAAGTCTCCAGGAAATTATTTTAGGCTTTGACAATGTAACATGCTCCAAAGCACAACTGTGTGCATACTGTATATATTGTCTTTACAGCCATATTATGTATACTTGCTTGTCCAGTTATCCTAGTGAGGAACAGTTTGTCTTTTGGGTTACTGGTGCAAATACTTTCTCGACAAGTGAGGACCTTTATATGGTCTGTATAAATGGCTAAACTTGGAATTAAAAAAAGGTTTCAGTTAGGGTTATGTACTTAGTTTAGCTGGGAAAGGGTTTACAGAATGTCATTGATTGTCCTCACAAACCTAGCCACTCCTAATTATGTGTGTGCTGTATCCAATCTGGATTCAAAACCTTTAAGATGAAAGCATAATTATTATGCAAATTTCCATTAGGGTTTATATTCTCATTTAGAAGAGGCAAATGGGGAACTGCAGGCAGCTATTTTGTGTGCACATCCCTTTCTGTTTTACACTCAACCTCCTTTCACACAAACATCCATTTCCATTTGTATGTTGAGACTGTCGATGACGAACATGACATTTGTCTGAATGGTTTGCATGTCATTAACTGTTGTCTGACTTGTTCTGTCATTGTTTCAGAGACAGAAGCGACAGCTGCATCAGTGCTGATTAATACTGTCTTTGCTGCGACTTTAACATCCAACAAATAAATCTTTGTGTTCAAGACAAGTAAATTGTTTTGTATTAAGAATTTTTTTTTAAATTTTGTCTGCAGTTATGTCTTTAAATAAGTTAAGCCATATTCATTGAAACTAGTAAGGTGTTTTGGGGGGGGGAATTAGTCAGTTCTGACAAAGAGGGCCCTTTTTTAGGTTAAAATTGCAAATCAAAAGTGTAAGAATGTAAAATATGGATTAGGCCAGTGGGCTCGAGAAGAGAAGCCAATATGGAGACACCCTAAAGTGCATTACCACAAAAATCCTCTAGGGGCTCGCTCCAAAACATCCGTGGCTACAGTAGACCTCTTACATAAAATGTTGCATCCCATTGGTCATGGTGGTGTTTTTAAATAGACTTACTTCCTATGATCAGCAAACTGCTGGCCTTTCTGTAAACAATTTATATTATAAATTAAGCTTGTCTAATTATGGTCATTTCTAGCTTTTTTTCTGTTTTATAAATCTGGTTTGCAAACTTTGTTGATATAGATTTAAAATACTGTTAGGTTTTTACTAACACCTCTCCAAAGCTACAGGAGTTTCCATGAAATGTTTAAAGGCTAAAGGCAACCAATCAACAAGAAAATGCAAAACCACCTTCTGAGCCAGTTGAAAACATACTTGTTCAGGTCAAGGCTCAAGCAGAAGAAAACTGGACCACCTCTGAATGTTGACTGAGTGATTGGATCTGGTTGCATATTAACGCCGTTCTGAGCATCTTCGCACCTATATTTAGCATTTAGCTTGTCATCCGATCACCCGAGATGGATGTTGGTACCAAATGTAGGCAGCCTCTAATTTAGATCAGAATCTTTCAAATTTTATTCAAATCTGCAATAATGTCAAAAATTATAACTTCTTAAATTGCAGTCAGCATCTTTTACATTAATTAGCTGATTGGTCTTACATATTTAATCCATCCTTCACAATCACTGGATTGTTCATAGCTTCACTTGGACTTTCCAGCTACTAACATTATCTGCAGGCTATGATGATACCCATGTTACTACAGTTTACTGCTGCAGTCCCTTCCACTAAACATGAGGGACCGTATAGGACGGAATGCATTTTCAACTCTCACACCTCTGAAATCATGCATATACTACTATAATCACTTGCACATACACATAAAATCAACTCTCACATACACACATGAGCAACATCTTGCATATAAACTAGAGAAAATTCACTATACTACTATGGGCTCATGACCTCTCATTTATACTACTATGAGATCAAGCATATGCTTAAATAACCTCTCATTTACAGTACCAATGGGTATTTTTAAGTGCTCCTTCAAAAACTAGTGTTTTCTGTATATATTTAAACTTAAGTTGTTTACACATGGGACCAAGTTTGATGACAACTGGTCACCGACCAAGTATTGGCAAGCAGTAACTATACATTAGAGGGGCGATGGTTTGGAAATTTATACTGCGAAGACTATTCCAACATGAGAAATCTTTGAATTAATAGAAGGAAAGTAGAAATCTTTTAATCTATCATAACAGCTGACTAATGGATGAGTTGTTTCCAGATTTTTCCCTCCTTTGTCGTGAAACATCATGTCTGCTCTACAGTGATGGATTCTTCCCATTACAATTAAATCCTCTTCCTGTTTGGGGATGTTTTTACTCTATTTTATGATAAGTGTTTAGTATCTAATCAGTTGCAGTGAGAGCCTCTGCTTGCAGAATGTGTATGTATGAGAGAGTCAGCAAAAGAGACTTTGTTGCAGCTTGTTTGATGATCTTGTTTGTATCGAAGCGTTTCCTTTGCCTCTTTTCATTATTTACCTGCTACTATGCCCGTCCAAAATCTCATTTCAATGTCACATTTGATTTCTAGACAGGTTTGTGTCTGGTCGGCTTTCTTGAAGGTTTTGCTTGAAGGTTATGCAGGGAATTTATTGGGAATTTATGTCTCTGTGTGTGTTTACAATCACTCTTGAATGCCGAATAGAGCCTAAAACTGTCTGATTCAGCTGTCAGACTAAACCGAAGCACTTTGTGAAAAACAACAAGGCCAGCTGTGATTTTTTTCTATACTGCTATATCCTCTTTGTCCTTGCTGTCAGTGTTTAACTAAAGCCTATATGTCTAAAGGTTTAGCTAGAAGATATAAATTAGAAAGTTCCTCATGAGGATCAAAGTGTTTTGAAAGCGGCAGGTTTATGCTCACATTTCCAAAGTCTGGATTTATTTCAACTTTTGCAGTATTGGTAAAGTTGAAAATCTCATGTTTACGTACTCTAAAGTTTACAGTTTGCATTTGAGGCAGTCTTCACTTAATCTTTCAAATATTCCTGCGTCTTGCAGACGAGTCCTAACACCATCGTTTGACTACTCTGCAAGATACAGGATTGGGTGTCAAATGGCACATACCAGACTCAAATCAAGCACATATTCAATCTTTGCATGTCAGGTCGAAGTTACTGTTTGTCACTTTTGTTTTCTAAGGCGTTTATCTACTATTAAAGCCTGTTGGATCTGGGCTTTGTTTAAAGTGATGCCTCACTGGATGTTTTCTGACAGAATATTCTCCAAGAAATTCTGAAAAACTAATTTCATTCAAGCTTCTTTGACGTGAAAATATCCTGTGCTTTTTGTCGATTTTGGTGATTTAATCTTTGTTGTGTAAGAAGTTTTATAGTATCTGAAAAAATGTTTAAGTGTTATTCTAAGCCTTTGTTTTTCTTATTGATACATTGGGTGTGGAGTTGTTTTTGCACTCTAATTTAAAACTCCTGTGGTGATGCACAGGTCAGTTTAAGTGGACACTGTTGCATCTAAAGCTGGAGCTTAAATTGATAAACTTGATAAATTAAGTTAAAACTTATCATTATTATCATCTAATTGTAAATCAGTCTCTTTCCAAATTTTCAAGCTACTGGCATTGTCCTGAATTGATCATTCTTTTGACATACAGTATCTCCGACTGTGCTTTTCCACATGTGGTAACATTTGTGGGGTAGAAATGTCAAGGTTGTAGGGGAGGGGGGTCTCTATATGTCTAGGCAGGTCAGTTTTTAATGGGACTGTCAAAGGTCCAGGTTATACAGTGCACCTGCAATCCTGTCTCATCAAAATTATGAGTTTGGTGTAAGCCATATTACTTTAAAAATAAAGATTATAAAATTGTGACGTGAATTTTCTGACCTCATTGCCTAAGTCCATCTACATTAGTAGGTTGCAGGTGTGGTGCAGTACTGTCCCCCAGGATTTAAAGGTTCATGGTGTTAAAGCTATGATTTTAGACCTTATTTAGTCTCCTTCCTGGCTGAAATTATTTGGTACTCTTAGTTTTATATTCGAATAAACTCTAAATGTTTACAGCATAGTTTAACTTCCTATCCAGCAGGGATAAGACTATTTCCCTGATAGCATGCTCAAAAAGGGCAGCATTTGGGTCTAAGATATGCTTGTAATGTAAATCTTTAAATATGATGATGTTAGAGCAGCTGTTTCACACATGAAATAAATTCTAATTGAATGTCAGGCAAATACCAGAGCATGAACTCTTGTCCCAGATCCAGTGTGTTTAACCTGCATATTTCTTAATACTTTGACTTTCTGTGAGCCTGTGTGTTCTTTGCCTCAGATGACATAAGTTCAAATCCTTTTTTTCCCCTGATTATTTAAATGCTGCAGATGGTGGAACATTCACGGTGTTACATAAAACTTTATCCTCTTTATATTACATTATGGTCAGCTCCAAATATACAGCTACCTTTTTAGTGGAAAATTCCTTTAAAAATATGGATGTTGTAAAGAGGATTATGAGATTTAGACAGCTTCGGTAACTGGCTGTCAAATCTCAGAATTTGAGGCATTATTGACTACACAAACGGTCCTTGCTCACAACTAGCAGTTATGGACCTCTGATAAATAAATTGTTAAACGAAATTGATTATGTATATCAGGCAAGTTCCGATTCAGTGGAAGTTATTTTTCCCTTAGTGGAATGAGTTGAATCCAATGGTTGCCTTCAGGGTAGGAAATCAATCTAACAGCCCCTTTGGCTCTGCAATAATATAAAGTATTTGCAGTTTTGGGATGAGTTGGTTTAAATATGCACAGCCACTTTGCAATGCTTTAACAAGTCCTATTCAATTCTTCAAGCTGCATCAATCAATGTTTTTCTATAATGAAATTTGACATCAAAATCCTAAGCATGCATCCAGCTCTTTAGAATTATTATTTGGTTTGTCAATAAATGAATCAATTGTCTGACACTTATCCTGATCCAGGTTTCAGAAGTGGAAAAATAAAGGAAAGCCACAGACCTCATTCTATCCAGCCACCTCCTCTAGCTCTTCCAAGATGGTTTATATTGAGTATAAGTTACATCACAACTGAACATATACCAGTCAGTTGCAATATAAAGCCCACTAACAAGGGAAGTTAATACCATTACACTTACACCTGTGAAGTATTGAGGTATATATTCTATATAATATAAACAATGAATTCTTCTTAACATCTAGGTCAATACAGACAGAAACAAAGTAAGGGGTTTTGAGGAACTTACACAAGATGATATCCAGAATCTAGAATCGGAGCAAGCAAGTTACTTACCAGTAGCAGTCCAAGGATGAACAAGAAGTAAAGCATTGTTACAGACTCCTACAACTCACTTATACATGTGGAGATCAAAGGCTCCCCCAAAGGAGCTACTGTAGCATCAATTGCTGAACACTTTTATCTTAGATTTGACAGAAAGATGTTGGAATGCACATCTACAAATGCAATAAATACTGTGCTGGATGCACACATACAGTAAAGAGTGCCAATTTACTCCCAGCATTAAGAAACTAACTCAAACTCTTCCAATCTATCTTCTTGAGTGTGCACAGTGTACTATGCCGGAAAATGATGCATTGAAATTATGTGTTATCACCATGGAAACTAAAAAAGTATCTGTTAGCTGCTTTGTCACAGTAGAGTAAAACTTTCAGATCATGATGGACACAGCTTTTCTGGATACAGATTATGCTCGGTTGAGGAATTAAAGAGACACAAAAATCTACATTTGGAGCAGCAGAAGATGGTGGCAGAGCAGAACAAATGAAAGCCCTTTAAATGATAAATGGTGTGCACTTATATAGTGCCTTTCTAATGTTGTCATGGCTTTAAAAAGAGCTTTGCGTGTATTTCTACTTCACCCATTCACACAGACAGTTACAGCATTTCTTATTATATTCTATACATGCTCTGTGTTTTAATGTAATGTTTCTTTTCAGCCTACCCAAGCTGCTGTCAGGTGAGAGGCAGGGTACACTCTGGACATGTTGCTGGTTCATCATCAAGTCATCATCTTGACAACATAATTTGATGATATGTATACTGTAACTAATAGCCTACTACTAACTTACTACTTGGCAGATGTTGAAAGGTTCTGGCTGATCTGTACTTGAAATGCAAAGGAAGGAATTGTCAGTTTTTATAGGCATGTTTTTATGAGCCAAAACACGAAGAGGAACAGAAAAGAGAAACGGGAGATTCTGTTACCTCATTAACTGGTGGTGAGGTACTGATACTCTAAGTAGAACTACTGTATGAGAGACTTGTTCATCTGAGTTTAGAGCTCAGCAATGGCTGCTGAGGCAGAGATGATGGGCACCAGGATGAGCTTTCAAGTGTCAGAAACTACCTTAACTTAAACGGTTGTAGATTTTCTTCAGGCTGGATAGAATCAACGAATAAAGGATCCAAAGACAAAGAGTGGAAACTAAGACCATTGTGGGCTAGTTAAAAAATACCTGGCCTTGTCCTTTTCAGATGATATAGTCTTCCTCATTTTAAACAATTCATCCATCTCAGACTGTTACTTCCCAGCTTTACTTTTCTCTTGTCATTTCACTTTCCTCAAACTTCTCTCCCTCCCTTCCTTTCTACCTCCACTGCTCTTCCAGTCCTGTTTCTCCCTCTCTCCCGTCTCGTCTGTCTTCCTCCCTTTCACTTGGCAGAAGTTGATCACCGAGTCCTACTCTTTTTGACTTGCAGACACCCCCACACACTTGAGAGCAGGTTACTCTGTGTCAGTGACTGTTCTCTGCTGAGTGGCTGTGGGCGATGTGATGATGTTACTGTGGCAATTCTCTGTTGCCGCGGCGACGCTTTCTCCGACAGCCAAATGCAGCACACACAAGCACAGACACACGCTGACTAACAACCCTACTCAGGGCTGGATAGGGGAGACGGCTAGAGAGTGCTCACAATTACACAGACCCACACACGCGTAGCCCCAGACATAGAGGCCCTCGACTTTACCTGCATGCACTCCCACAGGAACATCAGCCGTCAGGTAGACTTCCCATAATTTAGAGTTTGAGTGTAGCAGTGATATATTTACAGGAATGCAACTTGATATTCAGAGTTAATCCTGGGAAAATGAGGCTTGTCGTGCTTTTTTTTGTCAACCATCATGCATTGGTTTATGTAGAAGCCCTATTGCCCCTGATATCTAACTTTTGGATCATGTTTCTATGTTCAAACTGCAGAATCAGCCTATCAAACCATAGCTCAGCCCATCTCTATTCATCATTTCCAAATGTTAAACATATCTGTCCACTGCAAGTTAAAAAAAAAAGTTAAGGAATTACACTAAAACTCTGGATCATTGAGACAAATTGATCATCTTAATGACAAATGAAATAAGTTAGGCCAAAAGTATATTTGTTTTCTAATTATTCGTATGTGCGATTATCATGGCTACTTTGTATATTTTGCATGTTTTTAGCAATTAATGCTGTAAACTGCAATATCTGAGTAACTGGTAGAAGTGGCAGGTCAAGACCAATTTGACCAGATGTAAGGTCTGAGGATGATCAACTGTAAAGATGATGGAAAGTTTCAAAGACAAGACATGGTGTGCCTTGTTCAGGGGGCTCATCTGTGAAACCAGAGGGTGGGCAAGACTCTATAAGGTCATAAACTAAGGGATTGTGTTTCTTTCTAACACATAGACTCATATGCATTACTACAATATCTGTGGTCACATTAGAGAGACATGAGAAATAAAACATATTGGTATAGTCCTGGTTTACTGTCTGGTTGTGGCAGCGGTAGACTGGATCCCTGTGTCTGACCACAATGACTAGTGTAGCTTGCTCTACATTGGGAGCTTTCAGGGCTGCTGATACTGAGGCTGGGGTCTGATTCAGCCTGATCTGCATCCTTTCTTCAGTCAGATGTTTCTCCCTTCCTCTTAATTCTTATATCTTCCAATACAAAATAAGTCTAGTTACAGGCTATATTTCTCCACATTTTCATGCCCTAGCTTATTTTTAAAAACAACCGTCTGACTTGCTAGATTCCAGTTTAAATTAAACTTTATCATGTAGCTCTGGCTTAGTCAGCACTAAGTAACTTGGATACTGAGGTACTGTATGAGCATTCTTAATAGTCTTTCAGCTTCAATATGAAAATTTTGATTAACTGAGTTTATGCGAAGTCATAAATACACTCAGTGAAAACTAAATATGACATGGTTTCCCCATATTGTCTAAAAACAGGTCTATTAGCTTCATGCTAACATCAGTTTAACAGTCTTGCATAATGTTAATAGTTGTACTTGCACAGGATGTTTCTTTCCTCCTCCTCCAGTGACCTGTCAATCACTTGAGGTGGCACCTGCGGTGTCCAATCAGACCCCTGTTCGACCCCTGTTTTCAGCATCGTCAAACTTTTTCAGTTAGAATAAGTCCTCTTTCTTGATGTTTTTATTATGACTATAATAGGAGGATTTTTTCCTTTCAATGTCTAAAAGGATGAAAAGGCTCAAGATTTGAGGTAAAATTGATTTGAAATGAATGGGAAACTCTCCATAGTGGGAGCTGTTTGTAAAGAACAGAGAGGAAAAAGCAGGGAAGTATTCAAATGTACAAACAGTAAGCTGAAAGAACAAGAACACATAAAAACTGTGAAAAAAGACTGAATATGAAAGGGGAGGATGTGTTCTATTGAATATTAAAGTTACACTGATCTGATAGTGGGAGAGAAAGACAAGGGGAAGAGAATAAAAGAGTGAGAGTAATAACAGCAATCAGACAGCATTAGCACAGCAGAGACCAGTAACTGGAACTGTGAAGCATGAGTCATTGACAGCTAGCAAGACCTAACACACGCACATTAAAAAAAGCCATCAACCACTTGTACCACTCTCCCAATTTGTCAGTCATCTCCATAACCCCTTGTTCTCAAAGTAACTCACACACCATCCTTTTTCTTGCTCATAGACATATAATCATCTTCACATTTAATTCCCATAAAGACTCACAATATTCTGCAAACGTCTGGATTTTCACTTCTCCGCATCTCTCTGTGCAGTGAAGACATACAGACACTCATGCATGCTCACACACTTTCACCAACACACCCACACAAATATCCACACATGCTCCCTCCCTCCTGCCTTGACATTCACACAAGTCTAACAGCAATGCCACACAAGAGCTCCTTCCTATGCTGCTCGCCCACCTGCTGCATCACACAACACAACTCTAAGAAAGAAAGCACCTTTTCAACCTTTCTAAGCGAAAAGCACTTAAGGAAAAGTGCCATCTCCCTTGTGGGCTGTATTCAAAATGTCCCCTTTTAAAACCAGCAGCTGCATCTGCTGCAGGTAGCCGACAGGTTGGTTTGCTTCGGACCTTTCAGCAGGACTTTGGTTGAAAAAACTTTCCAAACAGCAAGTCAGTGTGTTAAGGTTTATTAGCAAAAGATATTAACTGAAAAATAAATAAGGCAGTTGCCTACATTTGCAATTGAAAAAGTTATTGAGATTATTTTGCCACTGACAATAAATGGAATATTTTGGTTACTCATCTCAATCATTGGGCAAGCCAGAAAGTTTTTAAAGCAATGGCCAGGGTGACACGCCCACTCTCAATGGGGTTGCACAGAAATGACTTTCTCTTTGTGGTCATTTTTATTTACATGGCAGCCCTGTAAAATAACACTATGTTTGTGTAAACCCTTGCTTGATTAATTTAGATAGGGATCAGTTTCTTAACTCGTGAAAATGAGAAACAGGCTGCACATTTATTTTATTTCATTTAATTGTATTTAAATTACAGTTGTGTCATAGTACCCTATTGGGGTTTATTATTCATTTATAATTTTGTCATTAATTTATAATTCAAATTCATAATCATATTTACATGTGTAGTATTTGTTTCTTTTTTCTTACTTTCGAAACAATCCTGGGAGGTGGGTTGGAGCTGGAATGGGGGTTTGGGATGTATTTGTTCCAGTATTAACTGCTTCACACTTGGTAAAATAAGTTATCCTGCGTTAAATTTTTAGGAAAAGTGCATCAGAATTCAAATCTGATTAATCAATTAAATAGTGTTTGGCTGAAACTCCAGTTATTCAACATGAGTCGCCCTCAAGGACTTCACTAGTGTTTCTGCAGTGTGGCAAGAGCCAAGGGATGAGCATGGCCTGGCCCCCATCCACCTAAGCCTTGCTACTCATTGGCTATGCCCCTCACCCTTTGGTGTGCTTGGGCCATTTTATGATGTATGCACATTATGATGCTAGGACTGAATATTAAATAATTGTTTGACTATTTGAATTGACCATTTGAGATCAATAACAATCTGTAATAAGGTGAGGACAGACACCAGGGCAGCATGCAGAAGATGGTAAATGTCGGCCATTTCCACACCTTTCCACTCTAGAATGCGCCGCTTCCTGGCAGCAAATTGTAGCAGCTCCGATCATACAATTTAATCATTACTTACCATTGCCTTTTTTTGGGGGGACAATCA